>JAPKLW010001539.1:142922-178998 GCA_026898455.1 Plectranthus barbatus | reverse complement strand
ACATCACCACCTCCTCCACCAACCCCCGAATGCTCATCCCCACCACCTCCCTCACCGTCTCCTCCCCCACCATACATATACTCATCCCCACCACCATACATTTACTCATCACCACCGCCACCTTCCCCGTCGCCTCCACCACCTTATGTATATTCCTCACCTCCTCCACCTCCACCGTCTCCACCACCACCATACATTTACTCATCCCCTCCTCCACCCCCACCGTCTCCTCCACCACCTTACGTATACTCATCACCTCCTCCACCCCCACCGTCTCCCCCACCACCATACATTTACTCATCTCCTCCTCCTCCCTCACCGTCTCCCCCGCCACCTTATGTATATTCATCACCTCCTCCACCCTCACCGTCTCCTCCACCTCCTTATGTATATTCGTCACCTCCTCCACCCTCGCCGTCTCCTCCCCCGCCTTATGTATATTCATCACCTCCTCCTCCCTCACCGGCACCCTACGTATATACATCACCACCTCCTCCACCATACAAATACTCATCACCGCCACCCCCTCCCCTAGCATCACCACCACCTCCACCATACAAATATTCATCGCCGCCACCTCCACCACACAAACATTCACCCCCACCATACAAATATTCATCACCACCGCCCCCATCACCATCTCCCCCGCCACCATACATTTACTCATCTCCGCCACCTCCTCCGGCAGTACACATACCACTGCCACCAATAACAGGAGTCTCCTACGCATCTCCGCCACCTCCCGCCATTCCATATTACTAATATCCTCACTCATATTTTTACTGGCACCAAAATCCTCAAAAATAACAGCGAAACAAAACAAAAAGGCAAATCTTCACCAACCGTTCTTGAGCTGTTACCTCTTCCCGCTGTTGCCGCATCGATTTAGTATAGTTGCTTTTATTTCTTCTTTTTCTAAATTCATTTTATGGGTTTGTTCTTCATTATTTTTGTTCAAATGAAATTATTGCCGATATAATAATTACAGTGTATTATTGAAGATAAATTGCTTCAACATCAACACTTCATTCATGTACCATCTCTCTCTCTCTCTCTCTCTGCATATATCAAATTTTATCTTTCTTGATGATCCTGCTATGCTGAAAATGTTGCTCATCTCTGCACCCGGTTGAAGATGAAACACATTTCTTCCATAATAAAATTCGAAGAAATAAGCTTTTCCCAGATTAGTAATCTCTCATAGATTTATATATATTATGTATATATATATGTATATACATACACAGACAACTAGACAAGTAAAAATCAAGCGTTCATCCCAACGATTATTAACAAACAAACAAAAAATGGAAGGCTAATAGTAATACACTCGATGGAGCTTTTCCCTATCTCAATGTGGCAAACGGTAATCATCTACTCCCAACAATATTCATTTCAAGAAAAAAAGAGAATCAAACTATCTACTTTGATTCTTTCCACGAGTTCCAAGCAACACTACCACAATTTTTCTTCTTTCCAAACAAAGCATATTATTAAACAAGGGTAACCTGCAAAGCAAGACTACTCCTTTCTAGATACAATGATGATCCCACTCTTCCCATAGCCATAGCCATAGCCATAAGCAGCATTGCATCAACCAAACCGAATCACAACGCATGATATGTCGTCTTTGCTCTTTCTTGCTAAGGCTTCTGTGGTTAGACGCTTCGCCGCAGCTTGAGGGTCCTTGATGCCCTTCGCAATGTCCACCGCCTCTTGGTTATTCATCACCTGGAAATTCAACAATCTCAGGCACAGCAATTTGTGTATCATCCATCAATAACTGAGTCAGTTATGTTGATATGCGTAGTTCAGAAACAGCAAAAGTGCTATGGCAGCATTTATAAACCAACAGCCGATTTTCAATAAACGAATTGAAAGTAAAAGTTTCAGCAATCAGGTGGTATGAAAAAGTCTGATGCAGTTCCAAGATTTGGAAGGGGGAGAGTTTCTGTGAATTTTCCATGGAGGCATTTTTCCATGATTCAGTAAAATTTCTTGATCAGACACAGTTCGAGCTCGTTATGTTTAGATACCGAAAAAGCTAGAGACTTTGCAGGAGTTGATAATGGCCCTTCAACTCATTCTCACAGCAGGACCATCCTCAGATACAACATGGTTTTACATTCCAAAGAAAGCTAGTACAATAATTTTTCCGCATCTTTATTAATTTTGATGCAGCTAATCATATACTTCTTGCCACGGATCAAGAGAATGAGTGTCATTAGTTTATAGCATGAGTGTAAAATAAATAAAGTAGCAAGTAAGGATTTTTATTGCAATAAGAGGAATGATTCTTCAATAAGTAATAAAATCTGACCTTCCACAAGCCATCACTTGCCAATATGGCGAACTGTGTACTTGAGTCAATGCGTACATGACATATATCAGGCTCCGAACTCAAATGTGCTTTAAGGTTTTCGTCTCCAAAAGCGCGCGCAACAGCAAGCTGGCCATTGACACGAGGTACATCTCCTGAAAGAGAATTCTTAATTTTGAAGGCATCAAATCACAAAATTCCATATCATTTCAGTGTGTCATCAATCTGTCTACGAAGTGCCCAGAAGAGAATATGGAAAAGAATGTAATACCAGGAAGAGTTGTCACGAAACCACCCTGCTTCTCAATCCTCTTTCTCTCACTATGTGGCTCGTGGTCAACAGTTAGTTGCTGAGCAGTTTTATTCCGACAAATTACTGCCCTTGAATCTCCAACATTTGCCACCCATAGATCTTTTCCATCAATAACAATGGCAGTTACTGCAGTTGAGCCACCAGGTCCTAATTGCATGGATTTCTCTAGGATAAGTTTATCAGTTGAATGATAAGCATTTTTAATAGCAGCTTTAGGGTCCTCCCAAAAATTAGGCTGCACAAGTAAATAAGAGATACTTTTCAGATAAAATAAGCACTGAAATGATACAAATATAGGAAGGAATCTACACAGATTAAACCTTCCATCCTTTTACCATTATCCATTGACAATCACATTATGGATTGATTAAGCTTTTCGAGAAACAATGATTTCATAATACATAAGCTTTGCCATTCATCAAGGAATTTGACAGTATTTACACTTCATTCATGAAAAGATGCACACTTCTATGGCTTTTTTTCTGAGTACAACAGGATGAATTATTAGTGAAACCACATCCAGTAAAAACAGAAACAGTCCTGACTTATTGCAACTTTCTGAAGCAAGACATTCTTGGTCTTGTTAGGAACAGAGCTCCAATTTTTGTCATAGTAACCTCATCAAAGTAACCTATGGAAGTATTCAGCAGCCACCCCGGGCAGCTATATCGAAACTCACCAAGACCAACATTTGCATATCAGTCATTCAATTTGTGGTTAAAAAATGAATAATGTTATTGCATAGATTTTTATAAAGAACAGAGTCAGTGCCATCATATAAGGATAGCTCATATGATATAGTTTTGAGCACACCTTTGCCTATTTACCTATGTCATCTTACCACGTAAAGTTCAATATCTAATAATTACAATTTGAACACGATTCATGGCATAAAGACACCTATTATAAAATTTACTGTCCCGAAAAACTCCTTGCTTTCCCATAAGTTCGATAAAATGCCTAGAAAAAAAATTAAAGCCAAAATTGGCATGGTAGTTATTAACGATAGAATATAATGGCAGGCTACCGTCACCATCTTTTATAAATGATTTCTAGGTTGGTCATAAAGGGTGCTATAAGTTTCCCAGTCTTAGGTAAAAGGCCAAATTCTCGACATTATTTGCAAGGATTTAATTCACCGGTCCTATAATTACTGCCCTAGTACCATTCTGTAAAATTTTACCATTTTAAGTTCAACAAAGCTTTCAGCAAGAAAGTGTACATTTATGCAACTGGAAAACTGGAGTTCAGAGGCAGATAAAATATTTTCCTTTTTATGCATCTTTATAAGAAGCCAATGCAACTAGGCATCTCCCCATGAGAAGAAGTTAACAATTATGTGCATTTTTATTTTGAACTGTAACAATTCTATGTCTGTCTTCTTTCTTTCGAACTTTTTTTTTTCAGGATCTCAATTAATTGAGTTGATTATCTTCATATAACTCTTTCCCAACCTTCTGAGCCTGTGCATCAGCAAACATGACTGCCCGCGCCATCAATATTGGTTTAACTAACCATAACCTATGCATATGACATGACAATTGTAAGAACTTCCAACAGGTACTGCCTCATTGCCTCAACCACATTATTTGGCTTGCGCCCCAGGCCGACTCCTTAATTCCCTTTTCAGTAGATAACATCAGTTCCATAAAGCATACATTTAGGTTACATTGAAACCCAAGAAACACTAAATCAAAGGCCAAAAACTTTCCAACATAAGAATGGCATGATCAGAAATAGACACAAAACAAGAAAGCAAAAAAAACATAAAGTAAAAGTGAACTTGCATACCTCCTCGAGTATATTGTTGAAGAGATTATCCTTCAGATAACTGGGGACTCGATCACCTAGGTGGCCATCGAAAATCGCAAATAAACCAAGCACATGATCCTTCTTCCTCCGGTACTCTGCGAAGTGGTAGTCCTCCATGTCATGACCCGATTGCCCTTTCACCAAGTGGAACCCATGACTCACTTGATTCGTGACTGGTGAAGACTTGCTCTTCCCTTTTCCAGTATCCGGCGATGATCCATCCAAACAAGCAATATTCTACAAATCCCACATAAAAAAGAGGAGGCCAATAAAACAAGCCACCAACAATCTCAAATAGTTGCAATTCAATCATCGACTGCACAACATCAAGTGGTCATACATCAAACCCCAATTTATACTAAACATCACGGCCAATTATTGAACAATAATCATCTAATCATCCTTGAGAATAGATGGGCCTTCCATTAAAATCGTTCCCTAATCAAAATTTCAACCCAGGAAAGAAAAACCGCACTTGAAGTGGAAACAAACTAATTCTATGTCCAAGAAAGTACCTTGATGAGGCCAAGAACACTGCAGCCTTGAGAAGGGCGCTTCTTCTCCATCTCTAAACGTGACTAGTAACAACTCTCAAACATACAAAGAAACAAGATCGATCATACCAAACCCACATATACAAACAGTAGCCTTTCACTTTCTTGATCAAGAAAAGCACAAGGAACGGCAATCAGAAAGGGGCAGTGAGTGATTTTCTTGAAGTGGATTTTAATTTCTTGAGAGGAGGAAAAAAAAAATTGTGAAAATCTGTGAAGTCTTTGGTACGGCAAAGAACATGTGAAAAGGAAGGACGGTTGTTTTAGTCTGCGGCTGGTATTTCAAGAAGATTCATAGAAATTTCTGAACTCCCCATCCCATGTATATTTGCCAACACTGATATTTTCTCTCTCTCTCTAAATTTTCTTTTGATGGATAATGGAATTGCTGCGATTATTCTATAATTGCGGGAGTTGTGATGTGGGGGCGAATGAATGGAGAATTGATTAGGTTGACATATTCAAAGTCCAACTTGAAAGCGTGTGTTTTTGTTTGACTCGTCTCGTCTCCTTTTTCACTTTTACCTTCCATTACCATCCCATCCCATCCCATCCCCACTCAAATTTATGCATATGCCTTCCAATTCTAAGTCAATTTCAGATTCTTTGTCTAAATTCCATCCCTTGTTAATTGTTATTCAAGATGAATAGTTGTAGAACAAAAAAAAAAAACTTATAAGATGAATTTACCTTTTAAATTAAGATTTCTCAAAGTATTCAAAACCATATATACCACTTTATAATAGTGAGAATCCTATAAAATATGATACATTTTCACTTATGAGCACCCCAAACAATTTGAGATTAAATGGCCCCACTCGAGACGTATAAGTGGTTGTGTTAAATATCTTACGTTTATTTAAAATAATTATTCTGAGTAATATATAATGTTCAAGCATTTATTTCATAATAAGCAACTTTTATAAGAATATGAGTGATGCTAATAAAGTATTAAGGTCAACTCAATTTGATGATAGATTCTCCAATAACTTAGCGTACATGATTTGAATAATTGCTCTTAAGATACTGAGAGTGATTAAATCTTTCTAATTCTATATAATTAAATTTTTTCGGTTGTATTTTATGTGTTTTAGAAGCCCATCAACTACAAAACAAATCATACACAAAAGAAACAATATTACATTTGGTTTGTTTACTAATATCTAAGTGGATGGAAATTATTTTTGAGTTTGGATCAATGACTGCATTGAGAAATTGAATGGGCGTCCCACTTTTCTGATTTGGGATTTGGCATAAGTTTATGTTGGTGTCGGGGCTAAATTAACTCACTCGGGTCCATTAAAAATGGGAAGGTCTTGGGTTAGGCAAGCCTAAACGATTTAGGCGGGTTTTATCTATTAACCCAAGCCCAAACCCATATAATATACTCTAATTGGGATGGGCCAACTTATTTGGGTAGGATAAAATCCGCCTAAACCGTTTAAGCCTGCTTAACGCAAGTTTTTGCCATTAAAAAATATAGAAATTTGAAATTAAAACTAATATTAATTCAAAGGAGCAATTCAAAGAGATTGAAGAGTTCAACAAAACTGATCAATACTCATTTACAAAGCTGAAACGCTGCTCAACTGCCTCCTCGACCCAGGTCTCTCTTATATCCAGACCTTCTTTTTGGATCTATATATGCGGTTACTTGTTTATTTAGCTTGCATTTATTTATCTATTTATTGCTTTTTTTTTTAATTACATGATTTATGATTATTTTCCTCATGGTTCTGTTCTATCTATTACAATTCGATCCTCAAGCACTTGCATGAATAGAGGGTAAATTTGGTATTGAATAGTCATTTTACTAGTGTAATCCAGGGACACAAGTGTGATATATAACTACTACCTAATCAATCATCATAATAAACGTAATAATATAATTTGATAATTTAATATAATAATCTGATATGAATGTTTACGTAAAGAAAATAATACTAGTACTTAATATAGTACAATTTACAATATTTTTTAATAAAATTGAGGATACCCATACCCGCATTCAAATCCAACCCATTTCTCTTCTTCTCACTCCAATTCTCTCTATCTGGATGCTGTGCGCCTCGTTCGTCTCTCTCTCTCTCTATATAGATTATATCTATAGATCGCAGTGCAAATCCTTGCATTTATTTCGATTCATTCATCACCTGTAAGTCCTCTATTTTGTATTTTCCGAACTCATTCTCCTGTTTGGATCGCTTTATCTCACTGATCAATCTGGTTGAGTTTTGTTTAATTTATTAGGATTTTATAGGTAAATTGCTGCTATTGAGTACGAAAAAAACCTTAATTCTCTGCCATGGAGTTTTGTTGTACAGGATTTTGTTTTGACCTTGTTTATGCAGAGTTTTATTTCGCTTGTTCTTGTGTCTATAATTATTGATTATTTTTTTTATTTTTCTTTAAATGGTTGAAATGTGTGTTGGAGAAGTCAGTCCGCAATTATTCTTTCCATCTCTCAGTTTCTTATTGTGGCTGAGCGTCTCTCTCACGCATTAAGAAACAGAACTTCTTTTAACAAAAGAAAATGTTAGTTGAGCGGGAAACGATCATATATCTTTATACGTGTGATATAGATTCACTGGATGTTTTTGCTTCTGAAATTATTGCAGTGAAACGCGACGAGTTGGGAGAAATCCATATTTGATCCAACGAAATTGAAGTGGTCAGTGAAGGAAGGGAGTGTTGCATTGTTGAAAATGGCGATGGAGCCGCCGCCTTTTCAGGAGTCCTCTCGCTGCGATGTCTGCAAATGCAGCTTCTCCACCTTCCGCCGGCGTGTAATTCTCATTTCGGATGTTGGAGTGACTTTTGTTGAAAATGAATCTTTAGTGATCGCTTCTGAATTTTGGTTGATCGGTCAAACTCTGCTTATGTTGTTGAATCGTGGATGTTAATGTGGAACTGCTGTAGGGATGTCTTTGGAACTTGAAATGCCAAATGTGCATACAAAATGATATAGAGAGATCTTCTTAGCATCGCGTTAGGAGGGTTTGATTTGATGTTGGTAAAGCATATAGGTTAACCTTTTATTTATTTCTTAAGAGTAGGTATATGAATAATGTTATTTACCAGGGATTAAGAGTTCCTTAAAGTTTTCCATTGTCTTGTTGTTTAACAGGGTTAGTAGGTAGTTCTTGTTGGTGTTTTACTCTTCAAATCACCTAATCCTTCTTTTGATTAGGTATAAACTTGTGCTATAATAATCTACTGCATGTAAATCTTATGCACCTTTAGCTGCTACCTTCAAATCCAAATCAATGCAGTTACTGATGTTGGGAAAAACATATCTATTGTTCTTTTTTTTGAGAGTAGTTGGACTGTTATTCTCAAGCACCGCTGATGACTCAAATTCCCAAGTGTGTGAGCCATGTGGAGAACATTAACACATAATATAAAGATATCAATTGCATAAAGATAATCCGACTAGAATTAAATCAAATTAGTTCTAGTTAGTTGAATGAAACCTACACTGTTATGCTAATAGACTGTATGTTCATTATATCAATTCAGTTCACCCGTGCTTTATCTGAGATTTGTGATTTGTTTGAGAATTTCTATTTATCTGGCCCGAAGAATGGGCACGAGAAACTTTTTTCAGATTTCTAGGTCTGAAGAATCTCTCATCTAAGGTTATTCACTGGAGATTGTGTTCCACCAGTTGAGAATTGACAACCATTGCCTTTATGATGTTTTAAGTGAGAGAGATTTGGTTCATTTATACGTTACATTATGATGGTCTAGTATTTTCTATTTGCTAATCCTTACAGAAGATCATTCTTTTTGAAAATCCAAAATATCGACGGGCTTTGTTAGATTCAAGATTATCAGATATTTATTGCATTTGACAATGTCCTGCTCACTCTGTACCCAAAATCATATTCTTTTGGAATCGATGAGATTGCTATTTGATTCCGCCCTATTAATTTTTTTATTACGTGTCTTGTATTTGCAGCATCATTGCCGATGTTGTGGTCGAACTTTATGCGCTGAACATTCTTCTGATCAAATGGTATGCACTCTGCATAAAACACACATCTCATTATGTGTGAATATATGGAAAAGTTTTAATCACTCTGCCCTTTTTCAGACTTTGCCACAGTTTGGTATTCACTCAAATGTGCGAGTTTGTGCTGAATGTTTCAATGACAGTTCTAGGTAATTTCATTTGCACATGGATATGGATCTTAAAACTGATGTAGTGTGACTTTGAAAATAGCAGATTGAGTTTTTTGTTTTTCTTGCATTAAATGATGGTAACTTCATCTTTTATTTTTTCCCTTTTATTTAGATATTTATTTTTTTGTGAGTTTGTGTGTGTGTGTGTGTGATTGCGCTACATGTGCTCGAACTAGCATTTATCTTGTGTTTTAAGTTTAAAACCCATCTGGTCATCGCCAATAAACACGACTTCTTCAATGCCTCCATATTGGCTTAGAACTTGGTTATTTATACACATCTTCACCTCATGATTTGATTATTTCCAAATGTTCTGTGCTTGGTCTGTCACTTAAATTATAAGAAATTTCTAGTTGTTTTGTTATTTTTGGCATGCAATTAATCTGGTGAACGTTAAACTTTTTCTACCATCTTTAATAATACTACTAGTTTATTCCGTCTCAAGTATCTTACTTTACTCATATTATTGTAGATTGAGGAAGGATGGTGTGCTCGGTACCACAAGTGAAGTTAATGCCACAACTGATTCAATTTCTAGATTAGATATCGGTTATGTTTCAGATTCCAAACCTGAAGTTGGTGCCGTGGTATCTCCTTTTCCAAGCATTTCAGAATGCAAATGTGGTATGCCTTTGTGCATTTGCGAAGCACCAGCTCCTTCAACGGTATCTATGTCACCTCAGGCAAGGATTTTGTTGTGTATTTGTCCTCAGCATACTCCATAGTGCTTACATATTGCATCCCATTTTAGCCATTTAGCGCACACACAAATACCCCAGTTCAGGCAAATCAAAAGCCAAAGAAGACGGAGCCAACTCATAAGAGTAGAGGTTCAACTTCAAACAGTAGGCAAAGGTATGCAAATTATGCTAATTTTCTATCAATCCTTATGAGATCACTATTTCTTGTATAGTTCCAATATTGTTCGTATTCTTTTGATATTTGCTTCAACAAGTGAAACTCTTGCAGTAACTTTTTCAATCCTGGTCAAGTAGCCAACACTTCTGTGGATTTGTCATCCATTGATTATGAAGTCACCGGAGAGGTATTTAATACTTGGCATGCTTTTCTTGCAAGCAGAAGAACAATGCCATTTTATTCCTCCACCATTTAAAGCTAACTTTTGCTAAATGCTCAGGGCTTAAGAGAAGCAATTAAGAATGGTGACACAGCTGCTGCTGGGAAGCTTTTGAGTCAGGTACCTTTATTTTCTTTTCCCCTTGACTCTGAATGGTAGGCTGACTCTTTCGTCCCATCATAAGCCTGAAATGTCAATAACTTTCCAGGGAGTGGATGCTAACTACCGTGACAAGCAAGGGTCATCTTTATTACACTTGGTACTCTCGTCTCCTCCCTCCCTCATCTCTAATCTCTACCTTCCATCTCTCCCATTCTTGATTTGCTTGAATGAATGCCTAATTGCATTACATCACCTCTCATTAAACTATATAATCATGCAGGCAGCAGTTTTCAATCAAACTGAGATAGCTTTTGCTCTCATGGACCATGGAGCAAGTTTGGATTGCAAGAACTCACAAGGTAAATAAATTGAATAAGTTTTGAGTTCCCATTTGATGTTTTTGATGAAATAGCAACTATTAAGAATCAAGAATATTCAATCATAGTTCAAGAGAAACGAAAAGGAAATCGTGTTAGTACTAGTCATCTGTAGGCTATGACGTGTTTCAGTAAGTCTAGCAATCAAATTAATTGGTTTATTTATTCTATTTTATCTGGAAGTTACAACCGCTTTCTGTGTCTGCGTGAGAGATTATGTCCTAATCATTGGTGAAATTACATTCTGCATGGGATAGATTTCTATAAACCATATTTGTTTTGTGGCATAATTTATTCTTACAACTAAGCAATAAAAAGCTAGATTAAGGGTCATCCACTAACAACTTTGCTGTCATATATGCAGGCGAAACACCTCTAGATTGTGCTCCTGCTACATTGCAGTACAAGATGAAACAGAAGATGAAGGATGTAAAATAGATCTCTCAACTATGATGCGCGAGCAACACTCCATCAAACCGGGAAAAAAAACAAAAACGATGTTGTCTTTTCTCTAGCAATTTGTGCTCTATTTGAGGTTGTGTTGTATTGAGATAAAAGAACATATTCTACAAGAGTCGACCTTTCATATTGCAATAAGCCTGCAAAGTTGGTGTACATTACTATTCCATACAGCTGTGAATGGGAACTCGTGGAAAAACTATCCCAGATTTAGTGATGTTTAGATTCTTAATTCTTCCTTCCCAATTCCATTCATTTACTGCTTAAATCTTGCATAAACAATGACAGATTCCTTTTCCTCATACTTTAAACGACTTGAACAATAATATCCAGGTGTCGTTTTGACAACTGTCAATAAATGGTCTTCCACTACTATATTTACATTTCCCAGCAATTTCTTCATGTGATGTTCATATTTATTGTGGCTTTACACAGGATAAGGTGGCGCTGTGTTTAAAGAAGGAATGAGATATGTTTTGTTGCAAAACCATGTGGTAGGCTTTGATAGGACTAGTTTGCTTTTAGTCTTAGATAGATGCAACGCAATTCTTTTTCTCTATAGGTGCATGTGAGTTGTTGGGCTAGTGTTTGAATGGGTCCATTCACCTCCATTGCGTCACTGCTTAAAAATGAGGTGGTTCCGTGCAAGATTATCTTGCAATCATTAATGCTTGCACCTGCTAGGAAACATTCTTACTAGCAAAACTCCCTACATCGATGCAGTCATGCCAGAATCATATAAAAGCAAGTCGACAATTGCATTCGAAAGCTTGGAGATTCTCAAACGAGCTTATAAAGATGTTGAATACCCAAGGCCAAGATGGGGATATGGATTCTGATAAGATATTTCAGGTCACCTCCCCCTTCCTTTTTTTTTTTTTTTTTTTAACCTCTCCATCTTTAGCTAAAGCCACTTTAATTTTGTTGTTTGGATAAGGGTAGGGTTTTCATTTAACGCCATCATAAAAAAAGCTTTTCAAAAGGTAGTAGGGTGTGAAGCATATCTGATGTGTAAAAATACCATCTTTTTAACGCATTTGGGCAATTGTGGATGTCATTACCGGACCTCCCATGATCAGATTTGGTTGTAAAGTTGCCATCTTTAGTTGTAAGAATGTGCACACCCATCTCCAGCTCATCCCATGCTCCCTTTTTATTCTTACTGGGCGTTCAAAAGCATACCCAGACCAGACGTCACCCCACCCACCCACCCACCCTCACATGCATACCATTGCCAGCCATCTCTCTCTAGTCTATATATACACTTCCTCCGGCTATTGAATACCTCCCCCTCTCTCTCTCTCCAACATTCTTCACTAAATCCCAAGAAAGAAACCGGTTTTCAATGGTTGTAAGCGATCAAATTGTGCTGTGCAAAGCAGCTCTGATATTCGCAGTCACGAGATGGCTCTTATCCTTTGCAGTCAATCTTCTCACTACTTCTATGGGCGTGTTCTCGGACTCTTCCCCTCCTCCTAACCCTTGCTCCAGTTCTTCTTCATCATCGCTGCGGCTGCTGAAGGGGAGCCTCTCCCTGACCACGTACGGCGACATGGAGGAGCGGCTGCCGGAGGGGCACGACGAGTCGTGCGCGGTGTGCTTGAATAGGCTGAGGAAGAGCAGCCAAGTGTGGGAGCTGAGCAACTGCTGCCATGTGTTCCACAAGCAGTGTCTGGAGAGATGGCTGTGTTATGACAACCGTCTCACCTGCCCTCTCTGCCGGGCCTCCCTGGTCGAGGTCAGGCCGCCGCCGGAGTCGCCGAGCTGGGCGGTGGAGCGGATGCTCTACTTGTTTGGAGATGATCTGCTTCCTAATTGACTCACTTCACTACACTTTCATCATGAGAGGCAGTTTTTTCAATGTCCCTCAGCTGCTAAATTTTGAATTAGATGAATTCTTTTTTTTTTTAAATATATTTATATATATATATATATTTGTTAGGGTAGAGATGTATATAAAATGGTTTGGTTTTGGTTTTGTTTGGTTTGGGTTTGGCACATTTGCTAACCCATAAGTAGATACATACAATTGGGAAGTAAAGCATTTGTAACATTGCCCATATAATAAAGGGAAGGTCTTGGGTTAGGCAGGCCTAAATGATTTAGGCGGGTTTTAACCATTAACCCAAGCTTTAGGCGGGTTTTATCCATTAACCCAAGCCCAAACCCATATAATATACCCTATTTGGGATGGGTGAACCCATTTGGGTAGGATAAAACCCGCCTAAACCGTTTAGGCCTGCCTAACGCAAGTTTTTGCCTATAATAAAAGCTATTCTTTTCCCAATTCAACTTCAAGTTTTTTTTTTTCTTTTTTTTTCTTTTGTAAATTCAATCAAAGCTAATTAGAAAGAATTCATGCCTCTTAAAAGGTTCTCAAATTATGTATTTTTAACAATTAATCAGGTATATAATTTTGAATATCATAATATTTCCCTATCAGCTAAACTAATCCGCCCCCCCCCGGGAAAAAAAAAAAAAACCTGATTAACGAAACTAATCCGTTAAATCTCCAACGGCTAATTACCCATCTTTCATAAATTGTTGGTCCCTGGACTTCCCCAATATTATTGCAGTTACCCTTTCACTTAATTCGTTTAACCTTTTTGCAATTGCCTTTTCATTTCATATTGTTTAAAAACAAGGAAGGAAGAAAAGAAAAGAAATTAAAGTTGGTAAAAGACCATTTTCTTTAATATAATCGATCATTTTTAAAATGTAACGATTTATTTTCAGTTATAATTTCAGTCAATGGCGGATCCAGAAATTTTTTCCCAGGGGGGCTAGAATTTTTTTTTCGCCTTCACCTTTAACTTCATTATTTTTATATCATATTTTTCCTTATTTTCATCCATTTTTTCTTCTATACGAGGGGGGCTATACCAAAAAACATCGGATCATGATACTACAAAAACGAAAAAAAAAATCGGGCTAGGGGCGGAGCTAGCCTTAGGCACGCAGGGGCGGCCGCCCCCATGATCTTAATTTCTTTTACCAGTTTATGTATATTTTGTAAAAATAAAATAAAATTATAAGGTACGATCCTATAAAATTTGATCCAGCCCCAGAACCTTTTAAGTTTGTATCCAACCCTATTTTATATCGTATTTGATTACTGGTTTCATCTAGGAGGGTAAAAAGAATTATTCTATTCAATAAATTTATTTGGCATATGGTATGAAAATATAAATAATTAATGCGTGAATATCCACTACAGATTCCTTTTGGTTCATCAATGATTTTATTCCTACGTTTGTATGCACCACTCCACTATACCTTTGCGGTTTAATGGTAGGCTGCAGCCTGCATTTTATATAACTTTCATATAAAAAATAATTCTAACTATATTCCTTTATATATATATATATATATACTCCCAAGATAATTCTGTCAATTATTATGTCCACTCTTCAAATCTCCTTATCATGATTTTACTATGGTAAGTCTCTTCGGTGATTATATTACTACTAATTTACTATGGTGGATAAAAAACAAAGTATATAACAAATTATAATGATAGGGAGAGATTTTTAGATACACCAATATAAATTTACATATGGTAAGATATATCTAAATTCTAATTTATCTCAAAATATATTAATTTCTATTCAAATGTAATACTGATAAGGATAAATCTTGTACAATAAGGACACAAGATATACCTCATATTTTTTTCGTATTTAGCCAACTCAAACAGCTCCTTGAGTTCCTCCACCTACACGGACTCGACCTACTTCCTCGAACCAATTTCCTTCGACCTACTCAAATTACTTCCTCGAGTTATATTAAGACTACTTCAATGCTAAAAATATATTTTAACATAGTAAATGATACATTTATATAAAAAAATAATTTACTATGCTAAATACATCATTTGTATTTGATCAAAATGTTACTATGTATAAATAACCACTCATAATATATGCATTAACCATTTCAAGCGAAATGTCCCACTATCTCATATAAGGAAAAAAATCTCAAACAAGATTTTACATTATTATTATTAGGGAAGTTCTTGGGTTAGGCAGACCTAAACGATTTAGGCGGGTTTTATCCATTAACCCAAGCCCAAACTCATATAATATACCCTAATTGGGATTAATACCCTATTTAGGATGGATCAATCCATTTGGGTAGGATAAAACCCGCCTAAACCGTTTAGGCCTGCCTAACGAAAGTTTTTGCCTAATTATTATTTAGCATATCTAAAAATTATAAAATCAATTTGCCCTAAAATTTAGCATGATACATCCGCCATTGATAAGACCACCGCAACTTCACTTGAAATCTTAGGAAAAAGAATCTACCATTTTAAGCCATATATATATACATAATGGCCGCGGGCAACGAGAAGAAGTTAATACTGATTTGATCCACCGTGGCCATTGTCCATTGATTCCACTCTCATGCTTCTCCTCTAATAATAGGTTTCGATTTCCATAGAGCTTAATGCCCTTCGTTATTTGCAATTAGTGGTCGGTGTTGATGGGATTGCCCCGCACTGAAATCTGCCGTTGTTTTTCAGTTTTTTTCTTGTACGCAGAAAATCGACTGTCTGCTGTTCCACGAACCCATGTTGAGTTCAGGAATGTTGAGACTAGTAAATCCGTGAATATATGAGATAACGGCATGATAAAAAGGCGTTCCTGCCAAACAATTTCGTCCAACGCTAATTGCTTTTCTCGAATCCGCCATTTGAGGGTTTCTTTAATGGCGGCGGCGGCCTCAAGTTTCATGTTGGGGCAAAGGGATTTCAATATGTGTTTTAGAAGGTTTTCTTCAAATCTTTCCGCTACATCGTCGGCTATTGATTTGAGTAGAAGGAGGGTTTTCGCCTGTGGGTTCAGCCTCAAGGGTTGCGCCTCCGACAATTATGGCAATGTCTTTAGGATCAATAATGATTTCAAGAACAATAGCAATGGTGGTAATGAGGCGCAGAAAGCGAGGGTGTACGGCCCTTCTGTCCCGCAGTTGCTGCGTGTTTCCGAGGAGGTAGTTAGGGCGGAGGATCAGCGGCAGAGTCGGGCGGTTAATGGGGGCGCCTCTGCGAACAGAGGGAATTGCGCCGGAGCTCTGGACCAGCCCTCTCCGGAGAAAATCATGATCGCGGTCGATGTTGATGAGGGTATTTGTTTTTTCATAATGTGCAGATTTTGTTTGTTTTCTGTGTCGGGCATCTACAGTATGTTTCTTTAACCTACTTCGGTGAACACTAGGCTGCTATGGTTGATTATCTTGGATAACACTTATTTGCACTCTGCAAGAATCATTGACTGGTGTGGTAGACGGAGTATGTTCCATGAATAATCCTTTCCCTTTGAAAATTAGCTGGTCACTAGTCAAATAAAAATATATTATTCTTGCCTTTTGCAATTAGTATGACATAGAATTGTTGCCTTTTTGATGCGGTAGTGAGGGATACATGTGTTTCTTCATACATTGGGTGATTGTTATGATTTGGCTGGACTTGCTGATTCTACTGTTGAATGTCTAGAAGCATTTGTTATCTTCATGAATGCTGAAATCCTTTTATTAATTTGTTGGCAGTTCTGGGTAACTTTGTGTCAGCTCTTAATGAGTTCATAGCAGATCGCTACTCCCTAAATCACTCCGTATCTGAGTACCACGTCTATGAGTTCTTCAAGGTACCACCTAATTGCATTTACAGCATGTACATATGCTACTGCACGCATGCTTGTTTTACCTTTAACATGGACATAATAAATCAAAGTCTCCTTCAGTTGCTTCATGGTGAATGCAATCATTATGTGTTGGAATGTTGGATGTGGTATCCAAGTCCAGGGAATAAAAGCATGAAACAACAGAAAAAAGACACAGAACATGACATCATATAAACATTCAACGATTAAAATGTTTCCACAAACTGATTCAATGCAACTAGGAAAAGTGTTACCACCAGTGGTTGGCAGAAAGAGATTACTGTATCAAATGTTTCTTTTCTTGTTGTTTGCTGTATGGCAGATGATGATTCCCTATGTGGAATCAAGGTATACTAATAAAGCACAATAAGCAAATAGCATAGATAAATCTTAAAGGCTTCAGATTGAATAAATTGAGAAACTGCAATTAGTTCAGGCCTCAGGGCGGCTGGTTGGGAATGTGGCCTGCTAAATTATCTACAATTCAAGATTGCTATGTCTTCCATTTTCTGATCCATTCTTCCTTTTCTTGCAGATATGGAATTGTTCTCGTGATGAAGGTATAACCAAAAATTGCCAACTTGGCCGGTTGCTATATATGTGTTCCTATTCATTGTTGCTTGCACTTTCAATAATTGGAAGTTCTTGTTAGCCATGCTGTTTTACCATCATTTTTTCTTTCTGGGATTTTTGGATGAATCCATTATTTAATATATTGCTTTTTTGTTTTGCCTTCTAAATTAAAGTGAGAAAAATATAATCTTCATCATAGAACCATGATACTCTGTGTTCTGTTGTATGATCCAGAGAGGAGAATATTGGCTTTCCACAAATAATCATGCACCATAATGCACAGTCTTTTAGCAAAATGTTGGTGGGGGATGCTACTTATATCTTTGTTAGATGTCAGATAGAATCAATTAATATGACATGCTCTTGTGTTCCATGAATCAATATACTTGCATGAACGTTGTTTCTTTTCTTTTGGCAGCTGATCATCGTGTCCATGAGTTCTTTAAGACACCTTACTTCAAGAAAGGGATAAACCCAATTCCAGGTGCTCGAGAAGTTCTCGAAAAGTTATCTAAAATTTACAACTTGTCCATTGTCACGTATGTAACTCTGGCTTCCTCTGATTGACTCCCATCAATTGCTAATTTGTTAGCTGTGATAATTAACTTGTTTTATATTTGTGTATAGTTCTAGACAGAATGCTATTAAGGAGCCAACTATCGAATGGATCGAGAAACATTACCCAGGGCTCTTTCGTGAGATTCATTTCGGCAATCACTTTGCTCTGAACGGGCGCTCAAGGCCTAAATCAGACATCTGCAAGTATTAACTCTTTTCCTCCATATCATTCCATGAACACAAGCGTGTGTATTTTGCTGAACTCTACATTGAAGCAAAATGTTTATAAAATCATCTGTCTTCCCTGCAGGTCCCTTGGAGCAAAGGTGTTGATCGACGATAATCCCAGATATGCAACAGAGTGTGCAGCAGCCGGAATAAAGGTTCTTCTTTTTGATTACGAGAATTCGTATCCATGGTGCAAAGGTGGTTACCCTCCTCAAGATCCTCTTGTAACCAAGGTCCACAATTGGGAAGAGGTGGAACAACAATTAGCTACCTGGGTTGTTTCCTAGTTATTTGTTAGATTAGAAAGAAGCAATTTTTACTGCGATTCCTTCAAATTGTGAAAGAGAATCGTCTCACGATGCTGCAGCAATATCTGCCTTCATTCTATGATTTTCATTGTACAGGGGGAAAAATTAAACAAACAAGACTTTTTACGTCAAGAATTTTGTAGGGGAAAACTTTTGGTTTTTGTGCAATTTATGTTGGACTTTGGTAATGTTTTCTTGAAATAGTGTATTTGAAAGGTACATAAAAAGAGCAAGAATCATAATCAATCAGTTTTTTCCACCAATTTGAAACCATAAGCCTCCAGAATGTGCAGAGCTGCAAAACAATCACATGTAATTAGTGACTGAAAATGGAAACAATCAGACTTTTCTTGCACATGAAATGAAATGCTAATCTACCTGGTTCATAAATGTCAGGATCTACTGGCCTTATCACACCCTTGGCTTTGACGGTTTTTCCAAGCAAAAGCTGAGAAAAAGGAAGCTTCATGATTCAGCTACTGGTTTAAGGTAAATGAAGGTATCCATCCCAAAAGAAAAGAAATAAGACATACCAGAGCTCCAATGGCTGCAGGTATCCCAACAGTTAGAGCCATGGCGGTGTATGATCTCTTTCCTTCAGTCCTTCCAAATTCCAGCAGGGTTGCTTTGTGGTATTCAGTTGGTTGCCCTTTTGGGAATTCCACTTCTACTTCATGGTGCAAAAGGACCATGTCCTGTTCAAGAACGAATACACGACGACGATCATCCTCCACATATCATGATTCTGTTTAATAATATTATGCAGCTCACCTTCTCTTTGGCAGAATATGTCAACCTTTCTTCCATGCGGTGGCAGGTTACATCAAATGCAGATTTGCACCATTTTGGGATTTCTTCCTTCTCTTGGAAACCCAGGAATCTGATTGAATACACATAAGTAACAGCACCATCAGCAATTACAGCTAGAATATAAGAGTTAAAAGACTTCATTTTTGCTGTATGGCAGAACTTACATGATTGTTTTGGCAGTCTTGATAGCTAGTTCTATCTCTGTGCAGAAACCAAGGACAACAATCTGATCCGCAACCCATTTCTCACCTACGATTAATCCATCCGAGTTTTCTGTATCGCAATTCACAAGTGAGAGCAAAAAGGTTCTGTATGTTGGCCTTGTCTCATTTTCGAGGATTGGGGTTGCTTCATTGTTGAAGAAACCGAGTCTTGCTAAAGTCCCCATTATCCCTCCAAAACCTGCAGTAAGATATCAGTCCACATCATCTTCTTGCTATCAGTAGTACTCAGAAGTTTCTCATCAAAGTTATCGTGCAAAAGCCATGTGAGTTTTAGATTTTATCCAACTCATGTTTAGTTTAAGGAAAAAGAAGTGTCATTGCCTTCATATCGAAGAGTTCCTCGAAAGATGGTTGAGGCTTCATCTCCTATTCCATAAATGTCTCCATAAACCAAGGAGTCCCGATTTGGAAGACATTCCAATGCAAAAGCTGGGAAGTATGGTATCCGGAACTTAGAAGCAGAATCATACAGCTTGTCCCCTGCATTTATGGACAAATATTACCGAAAATCGTGTCACGCTATGCATTGTTTTATCAGGTGCAGACAGACAAATAGAGGAGCCCTTCTCCTTGGATCAACAAGCAAGAACTATGGTGAAAATGCAACAGATTTTCCAAATTCCACGAACAGGTCAGATATGATTTGAGCTATGAGAGACTTGAGATGTTTTTGAATGTGAAGGTTGAGATTATTACAAATGGAATCATTAAGTGACAAAGATTTGAGTTTTAGAACAATGAAATGTAGTAGAAGAAAATCAGTCTATGAAATTGATCAAGACAAATTAATGTCATGCTTGTCGAGTTACCATCAATATGCACAATTCCACCATTGTATTTGTAAACGGCTGGATTGCGCCCGGCCCGTATAGCACCAACAGGACTCCAACTGAAATATGGAAGACAAGAAAATCACCATAAGGATAGGAAATATACTTCTAGGATAATCTTACATAAACTAGAAATTGGGGAATAAACTTGACTGTAAAAACATAGGGTCAATTTACCGGTTTGGGATTTCACTACATGAATCTTTTCTTTCACGTAATTTGTTTGTTTTAATAATTTTCTTATATACAGCAAGGACATTGCAAAGGAATATGTTCATGCACGGAATGACACCAAATATAGAAGAGCAGAAGAAACTGAAAACTTAGTGCAAAAGCATACCTAAATTTGTAAGCTAATGGGTTGTTTGCAGCATCAGGAGATGGAAGACCACCACAATAGGAAGTGAAGGACTTGATCTTTCCTCCTCTCACGCGAGCCTCGTCAATCATCTTCATTGCCATCATGTGGTCTGAAGAAGATGATTTAATTTCCATTATTGATTTATCTGTTATGCTCAACCCGTTTATAAGGTTCCTACAAAATGACATACTGTGAAGTATGGAGGGGTGATTTCTGCCACCATCACCCACACCATACTCATAAATACTCATTCAAGCTGTCTACTTCTACACTAGTATAACTAATTCTTGAACACAATCCATGTTCTATAATTCTGAATAAAGCTGATATACACATCCATTTAGGCCAAAGTAAACAGTAAAGATCAAGTTCTGGTTTTGTTTCAGTAGATTGGTTGAAGAAATTTGAACATTTTCTCAAAAGTATGCAATATCTGCGCCATGAATATTGATTTTATCTATTGTGAAGAAGTTACCTATTCCAGGATCCAAGCCCATCTCACAGAGAATTGTAACATCAGATGTTTTTGCTAATTCGTCGAGCTTGGACATGGAATCATCCACGTAGCTAGCAGTGACAAGATGTTTCCTGAACTGAATTAGGAGGAATGATGATATTACATGTTAAAAACAAGTTGGTCCAAATCAATAGCATCTATGACATTTCTATAATAGAAAGAATGCTAGATGACATGTTTACTAGAATAAAATTTATTTTTTCAGTCATTCAACTAGTTAATGATTCTCCTGAAAATTAATGACTCTGCTAAATTTTGAGTGAAAAAATAACTTCCTGATCCATTGCCAGCCATGCTATTGATTTGTATTCATGAGAAACTTCATAGATCATCAGTTTTATGATGGAAAAGCTAAATCCTTCCAATGAATACAAGATTTCTAAATCAAGCAATGCGTGTTCAGGTAATTAGAATCGATGTTTACAAGATAAACGAAGCTCTACTGCAGTTCCGGCAAGACAAGGCAAGAAGGTCAGTAGAAGCAATGCCTTACCCATCCTAGAATTACACACAACCACAATATGCATCATGCAATTTGTAAAAATGAAAGTTTTTGTGCAATGCGTGTACTAAATAGATCTATGATAGAACTCTGAACCTGAATGCAAGCACTTGCTATGATACAGTGACAGCTTGGAGGCAGTAAACTGATTACTACATCGACCTGCAACAGCCAGTACACAATTCAATCATTCTTTCAAAAATAAAAAGAAAATTCAATATGAAGTGATTAGCTGGAAGTTGGAACTTGTTAGACCATTACTTTAAATTTCCATAATCTATAGTTCGAGCTGAACAGGAAGTACCTGCGAGATGTGATGGTGGAGTGCTTCCTCATTCGTAATATCAAGTTGAACAGCTGTTGTATTTGGAAGTCCTTCAGTGATCTGCTCCATATTATAAATTGCATAACACTTTTACTTTAGCCTTCATATAAATTTGTTAGTAAATATGATAAGACTAACCTCTTCTGCTTCTTTCAGGAAAAGAGAAGCAACAATAACATGAACAGAAGTTTTATCTTTCATGTGTTCTGTAATATATGAGTTTAACCATTTCTGTGATGTTGGCCGTCCAACTGCTGTCAGAAATTCAGCAGCTGGGCGACAAACTCGGCCAGCGCCTAAAATAAGGACAGTGGCTTCATCTCTTGTCCCATTTTCCTTCTCAATACCATTTTCAAGTTTTCCAACCGTGAGAGATATCATATTGTGTTCATTGTCCACAGGATCTTCCCTTGGCGCAGCAAGTGAAGTTAAAGAATCAATAATTTTATCCAGGACTGCCTCGTCATCTGCACCAATCTGTTGGAAAAGGAAATAATCGTTTATAAAGGTGAAAAAGAAAGCCGAGAACTATTAGATTACATCTTCAAACAAAATAAAAGCATAAATAAATTTTAATATCCATGGTTCTGATCCTTTCATTTTTTAAAATGCAAAAAAGAATGGATGGGAAAGAAAAAATGCATGATTGCATTAATTGTCGTTCATGCAATAATCTCCATGATTGCACAAGGAGTCTGTCTTACTTCAAGTTCTGAGTAAGATGTTGCATCCGTGCTTTGTCCAACATGACATTTCACCAGATGGAAGGAACCACCTGCTGCTTCAATGATATCCAAAGCCTCGTTTATCAGGAATTGGTCGAACAAATGGCCACTCAGAGAAACCTACAAGACCACATCAGCAGCAGTGGTGTTAATTAAGAGCAAAGCACAGGTGCATGTAATCAAGAGAATATACCATCTTTTTGCATTTCATTTTCGCAGGCTGCAAGGATTGTAGAGTTTGTGATGAAACCCTGCCAAGGAAGAAGAACGTTTGAAATTGCATTCAAAGCTTGTGAGCATGAGGTTTGTGCTTCAAAGGCAGCACAGCCGAAATGACCAAAATAAAGGAATAGTATAAAGACAACTTACTCAATGTCCGAATTTCTCATTCTAGGGATATATTCAAACAAGGGTGTCAGTGCTCCAGCATGGACTATGCAAGCTCTTTTCAGGTGTGATGGTAATTTATCAAGGGATGTTGAAGAAGCTAAGTTTCCAATGAACTTGGACAGAGTATCACCAAAGTGTTGGGAAGCCTATTTTGTAATCGAATATATTATTAGAATGAGGAACCTAAACACAGTTGGCTTAAGGTTCACGACATTCTCAGCAAAATTTGGCAGATGAAACTGAATTGAAGCTCAAAAGAACGGTTACTTTACCTCTCTTGCAAACTCAGTCGGAAGAATGTCCACCCCTGAACAGATAACACCGCGACCCTCCATGTCATGATGACACGAGTTGTCATAAGGATCATATCTAATTGTCATATTCACCCAGTTATAAAAAGGATAGGAAAGAAAAGATGAATAACAAGTGGCATTGACTTGCCCATCACACAGCCTTATCATAGATGAATATTAATATGGTTAGATGAAACATAGCTATAATTTTACCTGAAGAAAGGTGAGTCAATAGATGTACTTTGCTGTACAAATTCTAATGAGCCACCAATATCACAAGTTATATCTGAGATCCCGACAAGTGGACATCCTTTCTTGATTAGATCTTGCAGCTGTTCGCTAGTCAATAATCGAGGAAATCTTTGCTCCCAATACATACAATTGACTGCCATAGGAAAGAAATATATATATATATATAGCCCCATTTATTCATATTCCTTTCACAAAATGTACATGAGGATTGAGTTTCAATTAATACAAGAGAAGAATACTATTTTCAGGCAAGCTAAGTGCATCTAAGGTTGTTTGGTCAGTAGCACTGCTCCTGCTAGACTGAGAAAGGAGCTTTCCCTAAACCTTGAGAAAACCATGATCCAACATTGAAGAAAGTTTCAGCAATCAATGCTAGCGCTTACAAAAACTTGGTCTAGCATTACTTGAGTGACATAAGAATTTATACAAAATACATTCCGCTGTGCTCGCAGCTTGTCAGGATGTCAAGCATGAAGAAGTAAATATGGCTGGGGTGTTTAAGGTTTGCTGCTAGATGAAATGTGGAAAAGAAATAAATCATATATATAAGAAGATATTGGTTTAGGACCCTCATAAGAGTCCAACCTGCTGTTTTCCTTTGCATAGATGTCCATATCAGAACTTAGCGGACAGGCAATATCTCAGGAATTCTTCTGTAAGATAAGTTCGAAGCTTGCAAAAATTTTAAACTAAAATAAAATACCTAACAAAGAGTTAGCGGTATCGAGGAAAGCAATTATCATAGAACTTTTATCAGCAGACAGTTGCTAGAGCTCGTGCATTTGACATGAAAAAGAAGGGAACTATAACTGATAGTTCATGTACAGAGAGTAAAAGATACAGACCTATTACAGACGTAAATGGAGCTATTTTTTCATGGAAAACAGGTCTATAGTTTTCTGGATGTGCATAGTAGTCCGCCTGATAAGAACAGAATATTAACTTAGCATGCATGAAGATAAAATACTCATGTACGAGTTTTGGCCTCTTGCTTCATCAGCCGGTGAAGCAGGATGGCAAAAGATCTCAAAACAAACTTAAATATATGAACCTGAAAACTATGTGTAGGTGCAACAGTTAGTGCTTTACAAATGGCCCAGCATTCGATGAGTTCAAACAAGAAAAGTAATTGATTGGACTTTTTCCAGCTATATTACATGTTTATGCTCTTCTTTCTCTACAATGCTTATATGAAACTAAAATTTCACATTCTTTTGTATTTCTTAGCAATGTTGGCATGAAGATTCAGATTATGCCTTAACAGTTTCTGGCAGAGAAATGAACGTGTAGCATCAATATGTCCAGGAATGAAAACCAAAACCTTATGAACTTGCCTTATCAAAGGTTTTGGAAGGGTCATTGTGCACCACCATGTCCTGACTGGTTACAACACATCCATACACCTGAAATACTCTCTTTGAACTTTGCCCTCCTTGAGGATCTCTAGCCTGGCATATATACATGTTTATATCATGTAAAATAATATCCGGCAGAATAACCCAATGAACAAAAACTATTGCAAGGAAAAACAAAAAAGAAAGAGCAGAAAGTAGAAATGATAACGCATGTAATATTACTAGTGCAGAGTTCACAAAGAAAAGGTGAAAGTCATAGGAATCCAACTTAATGGTCTAAATGAAGACGAAAGGAAACAAAATGCACACGTAGAGATAATTTTCATTGCTAAAAGGACATTTTGCAGGAAATATCTGTTTGTTCTTCAGCACGATTTTACTGCTCTAGACATAGTAAAGTTTCAAATGAAGATGTAGAGAATGTCATACTGGAAAACCTTCAGCTATTATTGTACATATCCAAGTTTTAGAAACAATATATGTCATGCCTATGATGAAACACACATAATCTACCAATGTAAAAGATGTGTTAAGGACAACATAAATTGAATGTAACTAAAGCTGCTTTAGAGAGTTGCCTACAAATAGACATAAAACATACTTCCTCCGTCCCAGTTAATTAGGCCCCTTTCTTTTCGGCACGGAAATTAAGAGTTGTGAGTGTAGAATGAGTTAGTGGGATGAATATTTTATTATTGAGTGTGAAAAGATTGTCATTTTTGGAAAGGGGCCAATTTAGTTGGGACGCCCGATTTGGTAAGAGGGCCTATTCTGCTGGGACGGAGGGAATATTATTTATGATTAGTAACTTACAATAAACATTTGGGAAGTAAATGGTCTTAAATGAAGATAAATGAATTTACCATCTCAAATAAACCAGGAAGTTTGCTTGGATGAACGAAAGTGTGAGGAAGAAGATTAAATATTTCACGTGCTCCCTGAGACACTGCATAAAGGACAAAATTTGGAAGTTAAACATTCTGGAATTCAAGTTTTCCAGATTTCCCAATAATACTGATAATCAGAGAGACAACTTAGAAGATAGACTAAAAAAGAATGCATACTTGTCTTACACAGAGTTGATTTGACATATTTGTTAGTAATACTTTTTACTTGATTGACAGCTTAATCTATCTATAAGAATACTGATACTGTCTAAAAGTATACCAGCAGTTGAACATACCGTTTCCGGTACCAGTAAAAACAAAGACAATGGGACAGATTCTTGATGGGAGTCCCATTGTAGCTATTTCCTCCCCAACAGATATTACAGCAGCCTTTGCAGCAGCCAATGAAGAGTACATGTATGATTGACCCAAGGAAAGAAAAGGTGTCGAATATCCGAGACTAAGATACCCTGAATAGAAGAAACACTTGAATGTGTTAGATGGTTTCATTTTCAGACCACAAGCTCCCCAATATCATCTTGACACCCTTAAAAGAATTGCTTAGGTAAATGCATAAAACAAAAACTTCGAATGTAATCCAACCAGGAAAATAAATATTACATACGTTGTCCCAAGCCACACAAGAAATCAATCATTCCAGCTCTTCCAGCAAATTTTCCAAATGCCAGCAATCTTTTACCATGGTCTCCAGTTATAAGCTCGTAATCAAACAAACTAGCCCTTTCAGCCAGAATCTAAACAGAAGAAAGGACAAGCTGAAAACAAGTATCTGGTTAAAAGATTTTTCTCTTGAACATGATGAAAACTAACCTTATCAAGAAGAGGCATGTTTTCTTTTTGTGCCTTGTGTGTGTGGGAGAAAAATGCATATGTCTTGTCAGGAAGTATCATCTCCAACTGCAACACAATGAACCTGATTTGTTATGATAAATTCTAACATGAGGGTCATGGAGGAAATCATAAGCATCACCAAATTTTAATCACCTTAGGTTGTTTGACACCCAAAATGAGACCACATTCAGACAAGTCCTCTGATATCTCACAGCCAACGTCCTCATACTGTGCATCATGATGGATACGCTTTGTTGACGGCTGCACAATTATTCGGGAAACTCCAGTTTTCTCATTGCCTCTGAGAAGCCGTGCGCAGTGTGCAGGGGTCAAAGGAGCCCTCCTCTCCCACTTATTTGTGGACTCAGAGAGGATACCAACAACTCCATTGCCAAGCATGGTGTATCCTGATCTAATCTCAGCTGCTTATATTTGTTGCTTCTGTATGAGAATATTACACAAACTTAATTAAAAAAATAAAGGGTATTCATGGCTCTTGGTAGATTTAACACACTTGAAAACTGCAATATATGTAGTGAGAGATATTACACTATATGACGAGAACAACTGACGATTCATCCCTTATTCGAGCAACTTTGGACAAACAAGACCATACAAAAACAGAGTATAGCGTAGATTACAGAATCACCACAGTGAAGAGTTTCAAAAATCACAATGCCACTGCTCAAATA
Organism: Plectranthus barbatus; assembly: GCA_026898455.1. NCBI lineage: Eukaryota > Viridiplantae > Streptophyta > Magnoliopsida > Lamiales > Lamiaceae > Plectranthus > Plectranthus barbatus. The sequence continues at coordinate 151,456 of JAPKLW010001539.1, read as the reverse complement.
AGCATCTAAGGCCTCAATCTATTTGGACAATCAAGAAACAAAAAAGATAGAAAACAAACACTCTTCAAATGGACGAAAATCAACAGTAGCATGTGGGCATGTGCCATGTGATTCAGACAGAATTTCTCTTCTCTCTACGAAGTTTTTTATTATTAACACAAAAAAACGAAAACCCTGCTCTAAACAAGATCCCACACGAGAAAAAAATCATTAAAGACTCTGTTTTTCATTAAATCATCAAGAAAAAAAAACGGAAGAAATGGTGATGGTCAGTCAAAAGGTGAAACTTGCCTTTCTAGTAAAAATCGCTTTTTTCCTTGAAAAAGAGAAGGCCCTTTTAAGCCCTGAATCCGATCGAATTCCTCAGCAAAAAAAAGTGCGAGTCAATCACTTTTCTTGCACAATTCAAACGCAAAATGAGGCAGAGCAACAAGCCTTTGTCATAAATTTCAACTTACTCGTAAAATTGACTCATTTCCTTCCCTTCTTATTTCTGTATATATATATATATTTTTTTGTCGTTACACAGTCTTAGAGATTACTTGAAATCATACCATAAACTAAATGTGGAAAAAAGTAATAATCATATTAATATGAAGCAAATCCAGTTCCAGACGGAATTGAATCGGATAAGCCAAATCAAATAGAGATCCGACGTGGTGATGAGGAAGTTGAAAAGGATTTCCAAATAGTAATTAAATATTCAAAAATGTGTCAACTGATGCATAAAGATTTGTCTGTATTTCTTTCAAGAAACGGAAGGGGATGCCACGTATAGTAAAGGGCGAAGAATGCGACAGAAGCGATGACAAAAAAGATTTTGGATTTTACAAGAAAAATAAATTAATAAATATATACACGTGTATCAATTTTTATATCACCACAAATGGGGTCTTTTTCTTTTTCACTTATCAACTCTCAAGCAATAATTCATAATTGCAATTGTATATCAAAGCCAAAATCACTATAATTTTATCATATCTTATCACATATATGCTTATATGAGGAGGAATGCAGACTTCAATCGTTGTGGATTTGATTATATTTTTGTAGGGTTGATATTTAATAATTTTTGAGGCAATCGTGATATCATTTTAATGATAAAGCATCCAATTCTATAGAATTGCTATCAAGATCCGTGATGGTTGTATTCCACATATATTTCTAATTTTTTTTTTAACGTATAAATAGGGGCGTAAGTAACTTCTTAAGATATATCTTAAATTTATATATATCTCCTATACAAGATTATGTATATCTTTTATTTCCTAGATAGATTTGCTTTGTTGTATGGATAATTCTAAACACAGCCACCATTTTACTTAACATAGCCCCTTAATTTAAAAAATAAATAAATTATTATATAATATTACAAATTCACCCTCATAGCCCATAATTTAAAATCTTTATTATAAAATTAAAACCAAATGTAATTATCATTCATCCGTGTAGCTTTTTCTGAAATTATTGTAACCTCTAAAAATCAGTCAACCCCAAAAAGAAATGCAAACCCTTTCTTTCCACTTTATTCACTTAATGGTGTTGCTCAAAACAAAACCATGAGCAATTGATCCTTGATCAAAATGTATCTTCCATCATCCATACAACCATCATATAGTTTGAAGAAATCAATACAGAAAAAGAGCAATTGAAAATTTGATCTTAGCGTGTCGTGTGGATATAAAACATTACTTTCTACTTTTGAAATTATTAGGATTATATCATTTTATCGTTTGTAGATCCACCATATCTAGATTTTCATAATCTCCCATATATGAGATCCTGCAGTTCCTTCTAAATCTTTCTCTATAATTTACAGTGAATTTTTCATCACTTAATTTTCTTCCAAATATACGTTTGCAGATTCATAAACACAAAAACGTTTTTGTCTGATTATCATTATATTCACTATCTCTGATTATCTTTAATCCACAAAGATTCTAAAAATGTGTTGCGATGATTTGTTTCTCTAAACCTGCAAAATTCTTAATTGAAGCCATGTTCTACAAATCGCTTCAGTTATTATGGTGGATTATTGATAAGCCACCATTATATTCAATAGAAGTGAATAAATATAGGTTCGTCAATGAAATCTTAATAAATAAAATTGTCGACAACTTCACTTTTTGTTGTTGGAGGAAGATCAATTATATCAAGCATTTTCTTTTCTTCATAGACGATGGCTGTATAAATTAACGGGGGTTATATTTTAGGGATTTATACATTTTTTATAAATGTTGTATATTGAGTTTTTGGGTATAATGGTAATTTTATATGGTAAATTTATATATTTTTTAAATTAGGGGCTATGTTGAGTAAAATTGTGGCTATATTTAGAATTACCCTTGTTGTATTATTTAAACCATGTTGTGCATCATTATTCAGTCGAGTGAAATACAAATTATTATTTTTCTACATGGTATCGGTCAAACCTTGGCCTAAACCCTAATTTTTCCTCCAACCTTATTCGATCGGCGCCTCCTTTTATTCCCATGGCCGCGCCCGTTGACCCTTCAGAGCTGCCAACTTTGCCTTTATCTACGATTATTCACATGGTGAATATCAAGCTTACCTCTGCAAATTATCTTCTATGGCATGCTCAGATTGAACCTTTGTTAGTTACCCAAAATTTTCTCCCATACATTGATGGTTCTCTTCCCGCGCCCGCGCGCACGGTAGCCTCGTCCTCCGGCACTTCCGTCAATCCTGAATACTCTAAATGGTATTCTCGCGATCAACTAATCAAGTTATTTTTCGTCTCTACTTTAACTGAGGAATCCATGGCTGTCATCATCGGTTGCGCAACATCTCGTGAAGTCTGGACTACACTCTCTCGTTCCTACAGCCACAGTTCGAAGGCCCGTGAACTTAGTTTGAAGGACGATCTATTATCCATCAAACAGGCCGACCTACCCGTTGCTGAATATGGTCGCCGCTTCAAAGGAATCTGCGATCAACTCTCGGCCATCGGTCGTTCAATCCACCCCTCCGACAAGTCACACTGGTTTCTTCGTGGCTTGTCTTCATCCTTCTCTACGTTCACCGCAGCACAGATGGCGCAGGAACCGCTTCCCGATTTTGACACCCTACTCGCGCGAGCCCTAAGTCACGAACTCTTCATTCGTGGCTCCGACTCCGCACCTGCATCTCAGCCGGCTGCTTTTCACGCTGCCTCCACGCCTCAGAATTCCAGCAGCAAGAATAGTTCTCGCGGACGAGGCCGCTCCAACGATTGCAAGAAGAAGAAACAGCCCTGGTGTTATTTTTGCCGACGGCTTGATCATGATCCTTTCGATTGTCCGAAGCGATTTGATCGCTCCTTCGTTCGCACATCTCAGCCGCCTCCTACGGCTCAATTAGCCGAAGCTTTCTCTGATCAATGCTCGGTCTCACCTTCTTCGACTTCAGATTGGTACCTTAACACGGGTGCCTCGGCTCACATCTTCGCCGACGCCTCTTCCCTTGACAATGTGACTCCGTATACTGGTCCGGATCACGTCGCTGCTGGTAACGGTGATTATCTTAAAATCACCCGCACGGGTTTCTTCCCTCTTTCAGATTCTTTAAATTTAAATCATGTCCTTGTTGTTCCTGCCATCATAAAAAATTTATTATCAGTTAGTAAACTAACTCATGACTACCCCGTTAATGTTTTGTTTACTGATGCGCAGTTTCACATTCGAACACGGACTACCGGCAAGACCCTCGCTACAGGCGTGCGTAGGCATGGATTGTATGTTCTCCAGTCTCCGGCTCTCGCCCTCACGACGATTGCTCACACTCGTCCCCCGTCTGCTTCTCACGAGCTATGGCATAATAGGCTCGGTCATCCATCGTCACAAATCTTGAAGTCCATTCGCAAGCTGAGTTTTGTTTCTTTTCCTTCCGTAGTTCCGTATACAAATTTATGCAATTCCTGTCAGTTAGCTAAAAGCAAACATCTTTCTTTCCCTATTTACGAGAGTCGTGTGTCGCACATCCTTGAACTTGTGCATTGTGATCTTTGGGGACCTTTCCCGATTACATCTAATTCTGGTTTCCGTTATTATGCTATTTTTATTGATGATTATTCTCGTTTTTCTTGGTTCTATTCATTACGTGTCAAATCTGATTTTTATGATGTTTTTCTAAATTTTCACGCTTTTGTTGAAAACCAACTTTCGTGTAAAATTAAGAAATTTCAATTTGATGGCAGCACCGAATTTACTAATCATAGATTTCAGTCTCACTTAACTAAGTCTGGTATTCACCACCTCATGTCATGTCCATACACTCCCTCCCAAAATGGTAGAGCCGAACGTAAACATCGGCATATAACTGAGATGGGACTTTCTCTCCTATTTCACTCATCCTCTCCTCTATCTCTATGGGTTGACGCCTTTAGCACGGCAGTACACATAATAAACCGTCTCCTGACTCCTTTGCTCCTAGATCGCTCCCCTTCGAACTCCTTTTCGACCGGTTGCCCTCCTTTACCTCTTTCTGAACCTTTGGCTGCCGCGTCTACCCATGTCTCCGTGATTATACCAAACACAAACTTCAACCCCGTAGTCTTCCCTGTGTCTTCATAGGTTACAGTCCAAATCATAAGGGTTTCCGTTGTCTCGAACGTACTACCTCCCGAGTCTACATTACCAGACATGCTACTTTTGATGAATCATGTTTTCCCTTATCCCAAACTGTGACCTCAACTCCCCTATCCAGACTTCAGCTCACGGTATACTTTGACGACGACTCTAGGGTATACTCGCCGTCCTCATCTCCTCTTCCCTCGACAGTCTCAAAATCTCCATCGTCGTGTAAGATCTGTCCCCCCGATGATGCTATCATCGTTACACATAGGGATGTCAAACGGGTTAACCCGCCGGGTTTCGGGCCAGCCCTATCGGGCTGCGGGTTAATCGGTCCGGGTTAAACGGGCCGTAACTTTTGTCGGGTTGGAAATTCTCAACCCTAACCCTAACCCGTCGGTTTTCGGACTTGCCTGTCGGGCTGACTATATTATGATTTTTTTTATTTTGATTTTTTATTAAGCTTAAATACTTATTATTTATTAATATAATCAATTATATATATATATATATAAGTAATTATTTTTATAATTGAATACTAACATAAAATATTGTATATTAAGACATTTGATAAATTAAATAATCATATTATTTAATTATACAACTAAAATAATATCATATTTAATAAATTAATTACAAAATAATATTGCAATATATAATAATAATAATAATAATAATAATTTATTTATATCATAAAAATTTGATGAGGTCTAACAATTATGTTAAATAATTTGCTATAACATATAGTAAACTATAATAAGTATTTATTTAACAAGATATTAGAGTTTTACTAAATAATTTTATAAGTTTGTGAATCTAAACAATTCTAAGAATTTAATTTATTTAAAATAATATTTAATATTTTAGAAATCAATTGTTTCTTAAATATTCTTTTAAATTATTTATTTAAAATAATATTTCTTATTACTAAAAATATAGGTATATTATTTGTGTAACATAAAATTTATTTAAATACTTCCATCTGAATATAAAATAAGTATAGTGTAAAATAGTTGATATTTATTTTTTCAAGATTTAATAATTTAATTAGATTAAAATATTTTAATATTTAAAAAAAATTGGAGTGGCCCGTCGGGCCAACCCGTAGCCCGGCGGGTCCAGCCCATTTAACCCGGATCATTTAGTCCGGTTTCTTATCGATTAAGAAATTTTCAACCCTAACCCGGTGTTTAGCTCGGGTTATTCGGGCCAACCCGTCGGTCTCGGGCTAGATTGACATCCCTAGTTACACATCCTCCTCAATCAGCCGCACAGAATACCGTCGTTCAGCCCCCTCTAGATCCTATTCCCGACCATCCTCCCTCTCCACCCGTCGACACCCCTCCTCGACCTATCATCCCTGATAATCGACATCCCATGCAGACGCGCGCCAAAGCAGGTATCTTTAAACCCCGGTATCCATTTGATTTAAATTTGGTTTCTGTTTACTCTGCTTCTACAGCTTTACCAGAGCCTCGTGGAATTAAATCAGCTTTAAAAGTTCCACAATGGAAGGATGCTATGATTGAGGAACTGAAAGCTCTTCACACAAACCGCACCTGGACTTTAGTTCCACGCCCGTCCAACACCAACATTGTTGGCTCCAAGTGGGTCTATCGCACCAAGCTCCGGGCTGACGGCTCCGTCAATCGCTACAAGGCACGCCTTGTTGCTCAAGGGTTTAGCCAAGTGCCTGGGTATGACTTCACTCGCACCTTCAGTCCTATGGTTAAAGCTTCTACTGTCCGGATTATTATCGCCATTGCTGTAATGCATTCTTGGTCTCTTCATCAACTTGACGTAAAAAATGCTTTCTTAAATGGTGTTCTTGACGCGCCGGTATTCATGGAACAACCCCATGGCTTTACGGACTCTCGTCTTCCTACTCATGTTTGTCGCCTGCAGAAAGCTATTTATGGCCTTCGGCAAGCTCATTTGGCGTGGTACCAGCGTTTCTGCAACTTCCTTATTTCCATCGGTTTTCTCTGCAGCACCTCTGATACTTCTTTATTTACGTTCCACAAAGATTCGGACATCATCTACCTTATGGTTTATGTAGATGATATTATCATCACAGAAAACAACACTTCACGGATTACTGCTCTTATGTCTCGCCTCGACACCGAATTCAACACCAAATATTTGGGAAAGCTCGGCTATTTTCTTGGTCTGGAGGCGCATCATTCGCAATCAGGTCTCTATCTCACACAGACCAAATATGCTCTTGATATTCTGAAACGAGCAAATATGATAGACACTAAACCTGTGTCCACACCGTTGGCCCCAGTCGTAACCTTCGAAAAGGATGACGAGCCGTTTGAAGATCCCACCTTGTATCGGTCCCTCCTAGGCGCCCTTCAGTACCTCACCATCACTCGTCCGGACCTCGCCTACTTAGTCAACACTATGAGTCAATACCAGCAGTCACCGACGGTAGAACACTTTCAGGCATTAAAACGCATGCTTCGTTATGTAAAGGGCACCGTACGCTATGGCCTGACATTTACGATGGGATCATCTTCTTTGGTTGGTTATTCGAATGCTGATTGGGCGCGATGTCCTGACAGTCACCGTTCGACCTATGGTTGTTCCATCTTCTTAGGCCCAAATCTAATTTCTTGGAGTGCAAAGAAGCAGCCGACAGTTTCCAGATCAAGCTGTGAGTCTGAGTACAGGGCCATTGCAAATACGGCCGCAGAAATTATGTGGATTTCTAACCTTCGAGAACTGAAGATCGACCTCATCTCGCCTCTGACCATATTCTCGGAAAATGCAAGCGCTTTATTCCTCACGCAAAACCAAGCGAGCCAAACATATCGACATAGATTATCATTTTGTCCGTGAGTTGATTGGAAGAAATAAGCTTCATACCAAATTCGTCCCATCAGAAGATCAAGTGGCTGACATTTTTACCAAGAGTTTATCTCGACCGCTGTTCGAGTATTTCATATCCAAGCTTCAACTATCTCCGTCTTTGCTTGCGGGGGGGGGGGGGGGGCTTAAGATATATCTTAGATTTATATATATCTCCTATACAAGATTATGTATATCTTTTATTTCCTAGATAGATTTGCTTTGTTGTATTATTTAAACCATGTTGTACATCATTATTCAGTTGAGTGAAATACAAATTATTATTTCCCTACAGGGAGAAGCATGAAATTTCCTGATTATGATTAGACTTTGCGTTAAAATTCAATTGCTTTGGTCCGACTTGGATATTTTATGCCACCTATTATTGGAATTCTTAAGTCTTATCTTGTTACATGTTATGACCCCAAATGAGCAGGCCCATTATCGGGATCCATCAAAGAAGAAAGCCCGGATCCGCGAAGGAAATAATGGGCCTGCTCACTAAACAAAGCTAAACCATATTCATCTTTGTACCATGATACACTGTGAAACAAAAGATGTTTCACAGGTGGGACATTTGTTCAAAGATGAACAAAGAGATTGCACTCCTTTTTGCAGTAGCAACTTTTCTAGCGGACTACATCCTTTCAAATTGGCATGAATGTCCCAAGGGGGTATTTTCAGGAAGACACTGTAGTGTTTTCATTCGAGGTAAGCAAAAATATCACATATGAAGTGGGTAAATCTGTTTTTCAAGCTTATAGTCCTTTAAGCTTTCTCATATTTTCTGTTTCAAATAAGGTGGCCGCTTTTATATCAACCTGAGTTTCAGTATCATTAATCTGTGGGTGGATTTTCAATTGGTGGTTCTCAGTCACTAGGATTTTGTAAATATCACTAGGATTTTCAATTAGTTTCAACTTTTATGATTATTTACAATTTAGTTTTGCTATCACATCGTTTGAAGGTCGTATAAATGATATGGACACTATAAGTGTAATAACCCTAAGTTTATATAAAGTTAAATAGCTTAATTATTTAGACTGGTCGTGTATTATTTTAATTCGGTAAATCTCGATTTGATTTGGGAAGTCAGGTACAAGTCCGAAT
>JAPKLW010001539.1:112393-127922 GCA_026898455.1 Plectranthus barbatus | reverse complement strand
ATATATATATAATGGGCATCTTCAATAATTTCGAATCGATCTTTAAGGAAAGTTCAATTCACGATGACAGCCAAAATCATTTTCGATACCCAAATTTTTTTTTTTTACACAAGAGCAATGTATCCATTTTGCATTAATTAAGTTTCAAAATTTAAATTGTACAAATGCATATATACTTCGCATTAAAAGGTTCATGTATGTATATATTTTATACCAAAAGTGGCTAGATCCTTTCGTTTTAATCTGATTAATCCTATTAAAAAGAAAGGTCTTAAATTTAATTGAAAGATTAGAGAAGAATTATGATTGCAAACCACAAAAAGAAATTGTTGTTGTCACAATATTTAATAGAATACTTAAAGAAGAAGGAAATAAAAGGCCTCTCAAAGAAGTTGTCAGCCCTGGAAAGGAAAAAGAAGAGAGACCTCTTCGTTGGCATTTCTTCGTTATTTCTTTTTCAATTTTATAATTTATTTCATTAATATGTGATTAGTGGAATAAAACATAAGATTAGAAACCGATTAAAAAATAGGAAAAGTTATCAATTATACCTTAATATTTGATTTTATCAATTAAACGTACTATCTTATAAAAATAATTCAATCCATCACAAAATTTTATTATATATATATATCAATTAAAAATACACTTTAGTGTTGATGGTATTGAATCATACATTATATCATGTGTAGCTCTTACTTGGCATACACAGTGACAAAATCATGCCGGATGAATTATCAAAATTTTAACACCTTTGTTGAAGAAAGGTATTTTTAATTGATAGAATCAAATATTATGCTATAACTTAGAGAAGAGAAACTTGGGATATATATATATATATATATAGGGATGCATTCATATGTTAACCACTTCCCAGATGTTACCTGTTACCTCATTGTCGGTGCATTATCTAGAGAAGTTAACTACATTATCTAGGTCATATTAGGTACATTACGAAGATAATGTATTACATTATTATTGCATTACATTATCTATCCGTTTGTACATTATCTTCGTAATGTACCTAATATGACCTAGATAATGTAGTTAGTTTGTCTAGATAATGCACTGACAATGAGGTAACATGTAACATCTAAGAAGTGGTTAACATATGATTAGCGGAGGATATTTATTATTAAATGACAAAATTGAATATTAGGATAGATATAGAGTAATTTTCATTGGCTACCAATACTAATATGGTACAATTGATAGTTTTCCAATATATATATATATATATATAGGGAGCGGATCCAGTGAGAAAACTCTTAACGTGAGAAAGTGAGAAAGATGCTTGATTGCATTCACGACATTGCTTGATTGTATTCAGGTCGTTGCTTGATTGCAATGTTGCTTGATTATTTTGTTGCTTGATTGCATTTTAGTTATTGCTTGATTCAATATCAACCATTAATTTTTTTAGATCTGATGGACATGATTCATTCTTTTTTATCACATAGGGATTTTTTTTTACATGATCTCTCCTCTCTCTCTCTCTATATATATATATATGGAAAACACAAAATTTTATCCTAAAAGTTTTCACTTCTCGAATTTATCCAAAGTTTTATTTATTTGCAATTTTATCCAATTTAAGTGATAGTAGTTTTTTTCATATGATGAATCACCTGTTAAATTTCACATAGACATAGTGTCCACATCGTGCCCAACTGATGTTTACGTGGATTATTAATGAATTTGACACTACTTGAAATTTAACGAGTGATTTATTGTAGAAAAAAATTACTGTGAGATAAATTGTATAAAATTTCAAAATAAAAAATTATTTTGGATAAAATTTCATAACAAATAAAATTTTGAATAAAATTCTCAAATAGAAAGATAAAATTTCCTAACAAATAAAATTTAAATAAAAGTGAAAAGTTTTTAGATAAAATTTGATGTTTACTTTTCCCTGCCTATAAATTGGTGCCTTCTAGCCTGTCTATCATGGCTGCTGCTGCTGCTATTTGGAAAATAATTTTCATGGTGATTATATGTGCCAATGGTGGGACTGCTGATCTCGGCGAGTCGGCTTGTTTGAAAGTTCCGGTTTCCCAATTCGCCGGGACGGTGAAATCCACCGTCGGTGTAGTCCAGAAGGTGGTCTCCACCGTCTCCCAGTTCGCCGGTAAAACTGGCGATTTCCGGCTTAGCAACGCCGTTTCCGACTGCCTTGAACTGATGGACGATTCCGTGGACCAGTTGAGCTCCACCCTTTCTGCTTCTCTCATTACAATTAATGGTACGTAATCAATAAATCTTAGTTTTTGTTTTTTTACATGTGCATGCATGATGCATGGAATAAAAATTAGGCATGCATCCTATTTAATCATTTTATATATATACAGAGAGGAATATGAGCGCGGAAAATGTGATCGACGACGTGAAGGCGCTGTTAAGCGGAGCATTGACCAATCAAGACACTTGCATTGAAGGATTTGACGGCACTAACGGCCTTCTCAAGAAACTGGTTTCCGGCAGCCTAGCCCAAGTCACCGCCTCAGTCGGAGATCTTCTTTCCATGGTAAAAACCACTAATTCTTCTAATGGTAGAAGGCTGATGGCCAACCATGATGATGATCAGTTTCCCAAATGGCTGAGACCCCACGACCGGAAACTCCTCCAAGCCTCCAGCAGCGCCGCCGCTGCGGACGCGGTGGTTGCTGCGGATGGCACCGGGAATTTCAGCAGCATTGGTGAAGCAATCCGGGCGGCGCCGGATCGCAGCAGCAAAAGATATGTTATTTATATAAAGAAAGGCGTTTACAAAGAGTATGTAGAGATTAGTAAGAAGAAATGGAATATAATGATGATCGGAGACGGCATGGATGCTACTGTTATTTCCGGTAATCACAACTTTGTCGATGGCTGGACCACTTACCGATCTGCTACATTTGGTAACAACAATTCTATTTACAAAAAATTTGTCTTTTCTTCTAGTAAATTTAAATTTCCATTAAACAAAATGTGATCACGAATATTGCAGGTGTAAAGGGGCAGGGATTCATAGCCCGGGACATGACATTCGAGAACACGGCGGGCCCGGAAAAGCACCAAGCGGTGGCGTTCCGGTCAGATTCCGACCAATCAGCGTTATTCCGGTGCGGCATCAGGGGATATCAAGACACCTTGTACTCCCATTCGATGCGCCAATTCTACCGGGAATGCAAGATCAGCGGCACGGTCGACTTCATCTTCGGCGACGGGCGGGCCGTGTTCCAGAGCTGCGAGATCACGGCCCGGCAAGGCCTGCCCAATCAGAAGAACACCGTCACTGCTCAGGGCCGGAATCATTCCTTGGGGGAAACGGGCTTTTCGATCCAATTATGCAACATTTCAGCTGAGCCCGGAGTCGGAGCTCCGACGTACCTTGGGAGGCCGTGGAGACAGTATTCCCGAACGGTGGTGATGCTGTCGTACATCAGCGCCGCCGTGAGGCCGCAAGGGTGGCTGGAATGGAACAAGGATTTTGCGCTCGACTCTCTGTTCTATGCTGAGTATATGAACTTCGGGCCGGGAGCGGGTTTGGGGGCCCGGGTAAAGTGGCCCGGTTATCATGTGATTAATAATACTGACGAGGCGAAGAGATTCACGGTGGCTGAGTTTATTATGGGGAATATGTGGCTGCCTGCCACCGGGGTGAGATACATTGCTGGCTTGACCAATTGAATAATGTTATTCAGAGATTTATGAGGGTTTTTTTTTATAAAAAGAAATTGAGTATCTCACTATCAAGTTATTTATATCAATATTTTTATTAATAAAAAAAATGATTTTAGCATAATCAACCCAACAATATATATTTACATACATGTAATTGAAATAAAATCTAATTAATGATAAATCAAAGTAAATAATAAATTTTAAATTAGATAAATAAAATGGAAAAAAAATAGTCAATTTAATCAATAATGAGATGGAAAAATAAAACTAGAGAGTCTTTTATACATTATACATATACTATTAAAATAAAATAGTTACACTTATTTACATGTTTGCCACTTTTCCATATATCAGATTAATAGTAATTTTATTTATTTTACTTTATTTATTTTATTATAATATATATGTGTAATAAGTACTAATAACAAAAAAACTAGCAAACTTATATTTGTCATTTTCTTTAAATATTGCAACTTACTAATTGTTGAGGTTGGATTTTTGTAGGGAGTCGGAGCCCCGAGAACTAGAATATATAACGAAAACTTTTACAGGGTGAATGACGGCGTATTACAGTTTGCGACGAGAATAAAAGACTAGCTCTCAATGGACAAAGAATCTAACAACCACCGTTCAAGAAGAGACGAATAACAGCTAATGAAAGTGTATTATGAGCTCGCCTCTCTCCTCCATGCCCGCTGCCGCGAATACTTGGACATATTTATAGTGGTGCTGAAACCCTAGGATTTCGCGCCCTCAGCCACGTCTTGAGCTTGTAACTGCCGGGGCGGTTGGTAGGTAGTGGGCATGGTGGCTCCTATTTTCCCGCGTAGTGGCTGTTGGGCGGTTGAGATAATCTCGGGTTCTGGCTCACCGAACTTCCCCCTGTGTTTACTCGGAGGGAGCCTGGGGAGGGTCGAATCGAGCTGCTTTTAGAAGTAGTTCGGGTCTCCTGCTCACTTCGAACTGCTCACTTTGAACCAAAGCCCCTTGGGTTGAGGTCGACAATTGGCCAGCGCTGCATGAGTTCGATTTCTACGCTTGGGCCGGGTCGGATCTGGTCCGGACCTCCAACACTAATTTATTATATATATTATTTTTTAAATAGTATAAGTATAATTTGTTTATGGGATTATTTTTTAAATTAAGTTCTTATTTTTGTAAACTTCGTGTTTGATATATTTATTTTATTTTCATTAAACTATATATATGGTTGATGTATAATATATGAAATAATTCATATTATTATATATTACTCCCTCCGTCCCATTGAAGTAGTCCAACTTTTCTTTTTTGTTTGTCTCATAAAATAGTCCCATTTTCCTAAAATGACAACCTTTTTCACACTCACCAATAAAATATTAATTACACTACACTCACAACCCTTAATTCCCGTGCCGAAAAGAAAAGAGACTACTTCACCGTGACGGAGGGAGTAATATATAATATATATTGAATAAAAATCAAGATTTATTTTTTTAAAAAAATTATAAGAAATATGTAAATGTATGATTTTGTTAAAATTTGTCTTTATATTAAAAATAGCATATTATGTATTTGATTTGCGCATCACGCGGGTGTAAATCTAGTTTATAGTATACTATCACAAAATTAACCACTAAGTTTTAGATTGAGAAATATTTTTATTATCAAAATTACAAAAAGTATATATCTGACAATATTTTTAAATAAATCTCAATATAATTTTATACATTTTTTCATCACTTTTTATTACGTATAAAGGCCCATCTAGCACAAGATAACAAAAACTTTGTTGCTGATGAGTGATGCATGATGATCATGCTCTATTTACAGTGAGATTTTCTCCCTATTTGGATTTTCTCTCTGTCTTATTGTACAGTTTGGACAATATTATAGCCCAAAACAACACTGTAAGAACACAGCAGGATTTGAGCTTGTTCAAACAATTTTTCTTTCAAAAAAATTCGAATGAATCAAGGATTTATTAATGTAAATGCTATAAATTAAAATTCTGCAAATTAATGTATAGTTAGCCATTTGTTTTGCGTGTACAGAGTCAAAACTGCTCTCTCTTGGAAGTATCAAATTTGTGTTATTTTATGTTCATCATTTTCTGCTGATGGAGAAATCTAATTGCCATTTGCATAAAATACATGTCGCCTGCAGCCGCGCTACATTGTAGTAATATTATTTCATAAATTCTAGAGAAATATTGCAGCACCTTCACAGATTCAGAATCCATGGAGAAGAAAAGGGATTCTTTCAACATCATCAAAAGCGACGACGAATTAGCGGAAGAGGAGGAGCACCGGAGGAAGACGCGGCGGCGCCTCCTCATCATAGCCGTATCCTCCATCGTCTTGGTGGTAGCCACAGCAGCGATTCTGGTTCCATTGCGCGCCAAAAAGGCCGCCTCTTCTTCTTCCCTCTCCACCAATGAGAAGCAGTCCATCAAATCTATCTGCAGCTTCACGTTGTATCAAGATTCCTGCTACTCCAGCATCTCCTCCCTCAAGCAGTCCACCGCAAACACTAATCATTCATCACATAATTCTGATATTCATGATAGCCCCAGGCAGATCTTCATGCTGTCTCTGCAAGTCGCGTTGAATGAGCTCATCACCCTCAATTCTTCCTTCTCCTTGAGGCGAAGCCAGCATTCCATCACTCGAAACGCATTGAATGCTTGCAGTAGATTCATCCATGACGCTGCGGATCATGTCAGTATGTCCGTAGCTAGCTCCCTGCAAACGGGGGTTGCAGTTGACGACGTCAGGACTTGGCTCAGCACGGCCATAACAGATTATCAGACATGCTTGGATGGCCTCGAGGAGTTCGAAAGCATTTCTCCTTCACTCAGGGGTGAAATCAATGCATCAATGGCGAACGCCACCATTTTCACCAGCAACAGCCTGGCAATCATCTCGAAGATCCCTGCCGTCATTCTGGGAGGTGAGGTTTCCCCAATATCGGAAAAGGATTCTCGCCGGAGGCAGGTGGTGGAGGCGGATTTAAAGCCTAATCTGACAGTAGCAAAAGACGGCACCGGTGATTACGAGACGATCACTGAAGCTGTCAACGCCATGCCTAAAAGAAGCAAGCGCAGGTTCTTCATCTACATCAAAGAAGGGGAATATGAAGAAAACGTGGTGGTCGACACCAATTCATGGAACCTGATGATGTACGGAGATGGAATGGAGAAGACGATAGTTTCAAGCAACTTGAACCACGTCGGTGGAGTCGGCACTTACGACAGCGCCACTTTACGTAAGTTCCCAAATCAATTCTTCTTACCACGTTTTCCATCATTCTAGAAGTTTCGAGATCCATCCTCACATAAAAACACGCAGTAGCAGAAGGGCGAGGCTTCATCGCCAAAGACATGGGATTCAAGAACACGGCCGGCCCGAGCAAATACCAAGCAGTAGCCGTCACATCCTCATCAGACCAATCAATCTTCTACCGATGCTACATCGACGGCTATCAAGACACCCTCTTCACACACTCGAACCGCCAGTTCTACCGCGAATGCGTAATCCGAGGCACCATCGACTTCATATTCGGAAACGCAGCCGCAGTTTTCCAAAACTGCAGCATTCAGGCCAGGCAGCCGATGAGAGGGCAGTACAACACCATCACGGCGCAGAGCAAATCCGACCCGAACCAGAACACGGGCCTATCCATCCAACGCTGTAGCATAAGCCCTCTGGGGAATGTGACGGCCCGAACTTTCTTCGGCAGGCCCTGGAATGATTACTCAACCACTGTAGTCTTGGAAACGGAGATTCAGGGGGTTATAGATCCTGCGGGCTGGACAGCGTGGGAGCCCGGGACTGAAGCACCGGATACGATATTCTACGCGGAGTATAAGAACGACGGGCCGGGCTCAGCTTTGAGCGGCCGAGTAACGTGGCCCGGATACAGGCCCTGGATTACGAATGAAGAGGCTGAAAAGTTCTCGGTGGAAGAGTTTATCCAGGGAGATCGATGGCTGGGCGAAGTAAATATTGGGTATGATCCACACATATGATATGAGATCAATTTGCTGTATTCCATAATTCAGTTTTATTATTATTTTTTTCGATTGGCATAATTTTTTACCGGTGTAACATAATGATGATTAATGACGATGAATCATAATTAATTTGTTTCGTGATTATTAGGGGTGTTTATTGTTCCGTCCAAACCGATTAAATCGGCCAAATTAAAATGATTTGGTCGGTTTGGTGAGTATAAAAATCGACCGATCGTATTGTAAATTTTAAACTGTTTTGATTCACGGTTTGAGTAGAAAAATCGATTTAGACCGGAAAGAATTATTATATTAATAATTAATATTTAAATTATATAATATACAAAAATATAAATATAGTACATTAAGTATAGTGATTCAAACTAAATTTTAAAATTTAAAAGGTAAGTTCAATGCAACATCATATACTCCCTCCGTCCCGGGTCTCTTGGACGTTTGACCCGGCACGAAGGTTAAGAAAAAAGGGATTAGAGAAGTTAGTGGGGTTAGATTAGTAGGTTAATGATTAGGAGAGATAGTGGAGTATGAGAGATAATAGGGTAGGAGTAGAGTAGGTTTAGTGGATAATTAATTAATAAAAACTTTCCAAAATAGGAAACGTTGCAAGTGTTCTGGGACGGACCAAAAAGGAAAACGTTGCGACTGTCCTGGGACGGAGGGAGTAATTTATATCTTTTTCCTACATTTTTATCTATTTTTTAAATCTAAAATGAACCCTAAATTATCCATTATTCAAATCTCATTTTTATTTTTTTCTTCATTTTTATTTATTTTTGAAATCTAAAATAAACCTTAAGCTATCCAATATTTCAATCTCACAATTTCATTTAAATGTCTCTCTCTTTATTCTTATTGTCGTCTTTGTTATCTAGGTTGACTTCACCGTCACCACATCTTAATAATTTAAACTTTTAGGAATTAGGATTGTCTCGTACTTTGCCGATGAGTACCATTATTTATTTTTTATTTGTCAGATAAATTATTACTAAAAATAGGAGATTTTTTATGTTTTGATTTTGCTAGCTAAAACCATGTCACAAATCGTTAAACCGTTTTATTTAGTTTGATTTGAAAGATTAATTTGGTTAACTTAGTTTGAGAAATTTTCAAACTATATTATTTAACTTGATTCATACGTCAACCCTCAAATCGGATCGTGTACACCCCTATTGATTATTATTATTATTTTTTAATAAGTGTACATTAATTTTAAACGCACACCACTCACACGCCCAGATGTCTCCCTGGGAGCTTGAACCTGTGACCTCTCAGTCACAGGCAAAATATTTTAACCACGAAGGGACACCCTATTGATTATTAATGTCTCTAAATGTTCCATAATGAAGATTATGAGAAAAAAAGTTATACGTTATGTGCGGATAATGGAATATTTAATTTGATAGCTTGAGACATCATTTATTATATATTTGATTGGTTAGGAAATTAAATAAGATTATGGCATATGTGCCGGCCCATTAAAAAAATAAAACAGGCCAGCACATGCACACTCAATAGAAAAATGTTTTAAAGTTTATATATAATATAAAAAAAATAAAAATAAAATTTTGTCAAGAGTGGGATTTGAACCCACGCCCTTTCGGACCAGTACCTGAAACTGGCGCCTTAGACCGCTCGGCCATCTTGACCTTATTGTTTTAAAGTGTTGGTAAAATATTAATTATTCAATAATAGAATACGTTTTAAGTTATTAAAAAATTGCATCAATAAATTTATGTTATGATTCGATATATTATAAATGAGTTCCATGTCCTTTTAACTCTTTTTTTAGTGATAATAATTAATTGATCCCTTGAACTCAATGATAAACTTATTACTCCAAATAAAGTTATTTAGCTTTCTATTGGGATTCATTCAGATGTTAAGAATGAGCAGCGACAGGTCCAGAGTATATATTAGGAGGGGTTTCATTGGATGTCTACTTCACAAAAAAAAATTGCATAAGTATGTAAAAAGCATCAACTTATATTAATTATAAAATATTTAAAAACTTATATATTAAAATTGATCTCAATTTTACATAAAAATTTAACGATTAAAATAGAAAATTTTCGACCTTTCTTGTTATTTATCCCGTCACTCAATCTTTAATCTTCGCCCCCCTATTTCTTAACAACTTGTCGATAAGGAGAATTGTTTCATAAAAATATCATATTATATTACTAATAATTTCGAATAAAAAAACTTGTGAATTAGGAGGCTGATAGCCCATAGTTAGATCTGCCAGTAAGAATTAGAATATGCATTTGGATTGAATCATTAATAAATATCGAATCACTTGGAATTAGTCAGAAAATAAATAAATAAATATTCTCTCCGTCCCGGATGAATTATCTCGGATTGATCGGGCATAATAACCAAGGAATGTGAGTGTAAAGTAAGTTAAGTGAAATTAATATTTTATTATTGAGTGTGAATAAAGTTATTTTTTAAATAACGAGACAATTGAAATGGACGGAGTAAGCAAAAGCGATTGGATGTCAATTCAATTTGATAATAATGAATAAAGTATGCAGTACACCAATGAGTTGACTAGTAGTAGACTAGTAGAGTGTTTTCATCCATTCATCTTCAAATTCTTTCATTCATTAAATCTAAAATTTTAATTCAAAATGTACTAATATAGCTCATATTTTATAGACTAGTTATAAATTAAGTATTTTATTGTCATATATAGATATTGTTGTGAATATTTTTTGTGTAAGGTTTGGAGCCCAATAACGTTTATTTCAATTATGGAAATAGAAAGGAGTTACAATGGGATGACAGAACTATTATTTCTGGCTATATTACAATAGATACAAGAAACAGGATGAATTTCGACAGCTTATACAGTAATCTGGTAGAATTTACTTGTATCGAGCTTTATCGAACTATGATAATGCTTCCTCTCTTTTAGCTATCCTCCCTAAAAATGAGCCTTTCCTGAAATACTTATACTTATCCCTAGTAACGCTTCCTTCTTTAATTCCGTGATCTTTGCCGATCTTTACTGTTGGATTTATTCCGTTTCATGATAAAAAAAGAGATCCGTTCTTTCCTAATTAAACGCACTTTTATTGTTGACCAATGATTCAAACTTTTCATGGCTCGAACCGTAACATTCGATCTCTGCTTCGACCTATGGTAATGGGCCTCTAAATCCAGAGACCCAGCCCAAATTTCAAATGGACCACTTTTAATAGGCCTCTTCCACTTTCATAATATCAACCTCAACAATAGCCCCCTCGACTTGTCAAGTTACTTCCAAAAGAAGCTTGGTAAGTCGAGCCCAGATTCGAGAATGTTTCCAGATGTATGGCTCATCAGATTCCTTTTAAGGAAATCCGGATTGGTGGGATGTCTCATTTAGACATCCTCTCGGCTCGAAGAAATCGATTCCTCTGTGGGGATATCTTCCGATTCGTGCTACTCCGTAAAATAGCGACGAATGCCGGCGACTATGGCCCGAATCCATAGTTCGCAGATTTTTGACAGTTCGGGTTCTGTCATTAAGCCATCTGGTTCCATAAATTCATCGAAATGAACTTGCGAAGTATAAGCAGAGCTCGATTTTATCAAGGTACAGTTCGCGTAAGATAAATTCGAATCGTTATTATCTTGAAGTGTTTCAAACTTCCCGCCAACCTGTTATGGTATTTGCGTAATTTCCGCATAAATCAAGGGTTAATCACCGGAAGTCAGACGGTCACCCTCCTTTTATAAAGTTTCTCGGGAATCGTCACATCCACCTTCTCTCATCGCCTTCTTCGTCTTCCTTCTCTGATCAGAGAATTTGCCGATTGAGATTCAGGTAACGCATTTTATTTTCTTCAATTAATTTTCTTGCTCTTTAACTATTATCGCCTCTCGTTTCTTCCTATTTCGCATATTTAAGATTAGGTTTTGATTATGATTTCTTCGATCGCTTACTCTTTCCGACTAGGTTTTAGCCCCATCTGTCAATATCGCCGTCGTTTAGAAATACCATGGCCCATGATTCTGACATCCACATTCCTACACCACCATTTACCCCTTCCCCCGAAAAGGACCTTTCGATTACTCACTCCGTCCAACCAGACTGGGACCTAATCTTTCAAGAACCAGAAACATCTCACCGTCCAGGGAAGGAGAAAATTCCCGACGAAACACCCGAGGAACCTCCATCGTCATCCGATTCTGAAGACGACACTCCTATCGCAGAGACCTTCTGCCGACTAGAAAGAACCATGAGATCTATTGAAACCAGTGGATCGGACCGTCAGCTTTCCAATAGAACCCCATCAACAGCTTCTCCAATTGATCCTTTGATCGTCGGCAGATGGACGCTCCCAGAAGAATGGTCTACCCATAGAGTCCTCGGGGCTATTTCTTCGATCACTAAGGACGACATGCTCGCCTTGGCTGACTCCGTCCCGTGCTTAGGAGCCACTTACATCCGTCCTAAACAAAACTGCCGATGTTTCGACCCCCCGGCTGGCTTAGCAGCCTTTCATATTGCAGCAATGGAGAATGGAGTTGGTCTCCCGATCCATCCTTTCTTTAGTGAGGTCCTTACTTCATACAACATTAGCCCTTTTCAACTGGCCCTGAACAGCTGGTGTCATTTAGTCGGAGTGTTCCTAGTTTGGATGGACTTAGGATTAGGTCTCCCCACAGTTCGTGAGTGGCATTACATGTATAGGATGAACCAATGTCGCGACAAACATTATTACTACTTCACTAGATGGAAGATGGGACGGACGCCACTAGTTCAGAAGCCCCTGACGAACTCTCCCAATTGGTGGAACACGTTCTTTTTTCTCAAACTTAACCTCTCACACCCAGAATTCATTAGCCATGGTGGAACTCCAGTAAGTGGGTCTTCTCATTATTAAATATATTTGCCATCTATCTTCGTACTAATGCATCTCTTTTGCAGTGCGAGAGAGAACAACCCTTACTCCCACCGAGCAAGCAAGGATCAATCGTGCCTACGACGTCAACATCAGTGATCGTGAGTGGCCCAAACTACAACTCGGCCAATTTGTTACGGCTCACCACTACCTCGATCACAACTGCCATATCAACGATCTTCCTCAGAACATGAAGGGTCGAGGAGTCTCTGCTGAACAGGTCGCACAGGCCCTGTGAGAGAAGAAGAGAGTGCGAGAAGAGTTCGAGCAAAAACACCGTGAGGAGAACCCTCCTAAGAGGCCTGCCACCTCGTCGAGCCATCATCCTCCAACTCCGCCTCCTCCCCCAGTTAACCCTCTGATGCCCCCAAGGACACTTGCCATACTCCGTTGCCGGACTCTTCACGCAAGGAGTCCGATCGCAAGAAGGAGAAAGAAGGGGGATCCTCTGATCGTCGCCACCGCCCTTCAGACAAAGAACTCGACCCGAAGGAGAATCTGGAAAGGTCTTTGAGCAGATCACAGACAGCCCCGGTAAACGCGAGGGTGGATTCATTCTTGGTCCATGCCCGCAAACTACTGCTCAACCCTCCTCCCCAAGATCCTATGGCAGGTGCACTTTTCAACAGGCTCTCTCGCTTCGAACAGCGCCAGCTAGAGGTAACCCTTCCATTGATTTTTATTTCCTTTATTTTCCACTAAGTATCGATTTGCAGGATGCAATGGAGTTCGACAAGATTCACCGAGAGATCAAAGCCTTTGAAGATAAATGCATCGAGGAGATCTTAAAGCTTCGGGGAGAGGTCGAGAGTCAAAAGAAGAAGGCTGCTGCTCTGGAGGAAAAACTGGATGAGACCGAAGGCAACGTCGCTTCTTTTGCCGTCAAGGCGAACAACGCCGAAGCGGAGCTGAAAGCATGTCAGAGTGAGCTGGAGAGCTCAAAGAAGAAATACGACGCTGACATCACTGTGCTCTCCAGCGATATCCAAAAGAGGGGAAATCAACTCAAAGCCATGCAGGAACAACTTATTGCCAAAGAAGAAGAACATAGAGCTGAGCTGAAACGCTGCTAGGATGAGATTGCTCGCCTTAAGTCCGGAGAGGGCCTCGACTTTGAATCCATCATCCAGACTCCTTATTTTGCCGAGACATACGAGGTATTCACTTGGCAAGCTTCGATTCCATTTAACCTTAAATTTTGCTTAGTTTTACCGGACATTTAATTCTCTATGTCATACTTACAGACTCTCGCCGAACAGGTCGATCAGGAGATCAGAGGGAAGATATCCTCCCGATACCCCGATCTCGACCTGAGCATACTGGATGAGGCCCTACAAATCGAGCAGGAGACCCCAAAGCAAATCCAAGATTCAAACTCCGGCAGCCCCAAGCAACAAGAGACCGGCAAAAGGGGTGACAACTCTCAACAACAGACAGACATCGGCGAATGAACCCTCCTTTTTTATTTTTTTAATGAACAATATGCACCTTATATCTGGACAACTTTTTACTTTATCTCTTTTTTTTTAATGGATGATCATTTGTTTTTGAATATCTGTACTTTCTCTTAATTCCTTTATTCGCATCATAGTCCTGCATAGAGAACTTCGAGGTTAGGATGGGTGATGCTACGCTCAAGTTAGTATAGAAAATAACGAAATAATACATAGGAAAGAGATAGGATAGAATATACATATCTGGCCCATGATCGAACTCACTAATACTAGAAATAGTACTTCTTTAGATGTCTCACATTCCAACTGTTAGCAATCTCCCGACCATTATAATCCTCCAGATGATAGGCACCTCGCCCGACCACCCGTGTCACTTTATACGGCCCTTCCCAGGTCGGTGTGAGCTTCCCCACGCTTTTATCTTTAGTATTCTGAAACACTCTTCGCAGCACCCAATCTCCCTCTCGAAAGGTCCGTATCCTGAGCTTCCGATTATAAATCCTTTCAACTTGTGATCGACGCTGGGCCATCATCATCAAGGCTCAATCTCTACTTTCATCTATCAGCTCCAAATTTTTAAATAACTTATCACTATTATATACTTCATCACACAACTCAACTCGTAAACTCTTCGCCCTTGTCTCAACAGGTATAACCGCTTTTTCGCCATACGCTAAAGCAAAGGGAGTACTTCCCGTTGCTACGCGTGGTGTGGTTCGATATGACCAGAGTACTCCTGGGAGTTCGTCGACCCACCCGGTCTTGAGTGCATGCAATCGTTTTTTCATTGTAGCCATAATAGTTTTATTAGATGACTCGGCCTGCCCATTCGCCTCCGGATAACGCGGCGTAGAAAAGACTAATTTAATCCCATATTGATCACAGAATTCCTGAACTTTCCTCCCGGTGAATTGCGTCCCGTTATCGGTTCTGATCTCCTTTGGTATCCCAAACCGACACAATATATTCGTCCAAAGGAACTTTATAACCTCCGGTTCGTGCACATTACGAAACGCTTCCGCTTCGACCCATTTCGTGAAATAATCCGTTGCGACGAGCAGATATTCCTTCAGACCCGCACCTTTTGGGAGTTTCCCCACAATATCCATCCCCCATGCCATGAAGGGCCATACGGGCACAGTCGCGTGGAGCGGTTCCGCATGCATTTGCAGCGTTATTTCGAACCTCTGACAAGCTTCACAATTCTTCACATATTCCTTTGCATCCTTCCGCAAGGTTGGCCAGTAAAATCCGGTTGATATAATTTTGTGAGCCAGAGTTCGAGCCCCTTGATGACTTCCACAGTCTCCTTCGTGAATTTCCATTAGGACGACAGGGATTGCTCCATTGGGAACACACTTTAGACGAGGTCCTTCCAACGATCTGAAGGGATTCGTGAACTGAATCACGAAGTCCGTTTGCCAAGGATCGTTAATTGGAATATCAAAAATAAATTGTTATGCCTATGAACAATCCTAGCATGCTCCTATATTATTATGCATAAG
>JAPKLW010001539.1:101100-112383 GCA_026898455.1 Plectranthus barbatus | reverse complement strand
TAGGTTTAAGATTCCATCGAGTCATAAAGATCTAGATTCTTTTAATGTTAGATAAAAGAATCGATCTTGACTTAGGTCCTCATCAATGTGTGCCCCACACCAGCATACCAAGACATCCAAGATAAGATGCTTATCCGCATATGCTGCAGCCTATACCGATAGTTTATCCTGGAACTGTCTCAGCTGTGATGACTTTTTATATCTCGCTAGGTCAAACAATTCATACGATCTTTCGTGATCTTCTACACACCGTATGATCTCCCTATCGACGAGATAAGAGGATAATTGTGTTTGCGACACATGTTTGTTAATTCAGACAGGAGATGAACATACAACAATTATGATTCCCAGTATATTAACCAATAAACCTTGTACATAATATACCAATCATAATGCTTTCAGTATATAAATCCATCACGATCGTCTATACAATTCGCCATTGTAAATAACATACTTTGCAGCAGTTCGGGCTATACGGGCTGCTTCTGCCTTCTCCTCTGGAAGTACTCCTTCTTCGATATACTTCAATATAGGATCAATCCAAGTCCCGATCGGTTGTATCTCGTTTACCTCTTCATAACTTCGAATTATCGAATCATCTGCCCATGTTATGGGTACAACCTTCTCTCGCATCTCCTGCTGAGAAGAAGCCAAATTTGCTAACGCATCGGCCTCTGTGTTTTCTTCTCTGGGTATATGCCTTACCTCGAAATTGTCAAAGTACGCACTGATCCGCCTAGCCATCTCATAATACTTTGACAACCGTGGTTCCCTCACTTGGTATTGATTCTCTACCTTGTACACCACCAACTGCGAATCACCTCGAACTTGTAAACGTTGCACACCCAACTCTTTTGCTAACTGGATTCCTCTTATGAGAGCTTCGTATTCCGCCTCATTATTTGTTACATCGAAATTAAGTCGGATTGCTCGCTCGAATTGCTCCCCCCAAAGACTATGTAATTTTAGCCCGACGCCATTTCCATTTATGTTACTGGACCTGTCAACCTGAAGGACCCATGGTTCGTGCCCGACCTCGGACACTTCTATCTGCACGACCTCTTTTTCAGCTTTGATTTGTAAATTCACCGAATATTCTACCACAAAGTCAGCTAGAGCTTGGGATTTTATCGTGGTCCTTGGTTCGAACTCCAGTCCAAAACCCCTGATTTCCATCGCCCATTTGAGCAATCTCCCTGACAAGCTGGGTTTGGAGAGCACACTCCAAAGTGGGTGTGATGTAACTACTTAGACTGGATGAGCTTCGAAATACGGTCTCAACTTTCGCGAGGCCACTACTAAGGCCAAAGCCAACTTCTCTAATGCTGTATACCTTCGCTCCGCGTCGAGCAGGGGTTTGCTCGCGTAATGAACGGGATATTGCTTCCCCTGATGTTCTCTCACTAAAACTGATCCAATGGCGTGATCCGAAACCGATAAATATAATAACAATGGTTCTACTTGCTCAGCCTTGGAGAGAAATGGAGGGCTTGACAAATATTCCTTCAGTTGTTCAAAAGCTTTTGCATACTCGTCGGTCCATTCGAAATTTCTCCCCTTCCGTAGCACTCGGAAGAAACTATGCGTCCGATCAGAATACCTTGATATGAACCGACTTAACGTCGCCAACCTCCCAGTTAATCTCTGCACCTCCTTCGGACTCCTCGGGTGCGCCAGATCCTTTATTGCACTTACCTGTATCGGATCGGCCTCTATCCCTCGACTAGTGACTATATACCCTAAGAACTTTCCCGACTCAACTCCAAATGTGCACTTCGCAGGGTTCAACTTTATATTATATTGCTTCAAAATACCGAAAGCTTGGGCCAAATCTCGCACGTGCTCACTAGCCTTTTCTGATTTTACCAGCATGTCATCGATATAAACTTCCATGGTTTTACCAATGAGCCGCTCGAACATCTTGTTCACCAGACGCTGATAAGTCGACCCTGCATTCTTAAGTCCGAAGGGCATTACCTTGTAGCAATAAATTCCTCTATTCGTCATAAATGCGGTCTTTTCTTGATCATCTGGATGCATCATAATATGATTATAGCCCGAAAACGCATCCATGAAACTTAACAAGTCATGCCCTGCAGTGGCGTTCACAATGCTGTCTATATGTGGTAAAGGGTACGGATCCTTTGGGCAGGCTTTGTTTAAATCCGTATAATCTACGCATACGCGGTTCTTTCCATTCTTCTTTTTCACTACAACGACATTGGCTAACCAGGTTGGGTATTTCACCTCCCTCACAGATCCGATCTCCAACAACTTTTGAATCTCCTCATTTACGGCTTCATTCTTTTCCGAAGAGAATTTCCGCCTTCGTTGTTGTACAGGCCGCGCACTAGGATCTACTTGGAGTTGATGGGTCATCACCTTTGGGTCTATACCGACCATGTCCTTGTGTGACCAGGCGAACACCACACGTTCTTTGGACAAGAAACTCACGAGCTCATCACGAACTCTAGGGTCAAGCTCACATCCAATATTTGTTTTCTTGGAAGGGTCGGTCGGGTCGAGTTCTACCTCCATTGACCCTCCCGTCTCCCCCATCGTTGGTCGCGCCGACTCTGAAGGGAAATGCTGCTGCGAGCACACTGCCTTGAAACTCGCATAGTAACATTCTTTAGCCACGCTTTGCTCTCCTTTGATGGTACATATTACGTCCGAAGTCGGAAACTTGACCAATTGATGATACGTAGAGGGGACCGCCTTAAGCTGGTGGAGCCATGGACGCCCCAGGAGCGCGTTATACGCGCTGGGCGCGTCGATGATCATAAATAACACGTCGTACCGAACTCCTCCGCAGTAGGTAGGTAAGGTTATGGTCCCCACCGTCATTTGCACTCTCCCATTAAACCCGATCAGGGGAGTCTGATTCCGTACTATTCTCTCCTCGGGGACCTTCATCACTTTCGCCGCGTGATGGAAGAGAATGTTTGCCGAACTTCCATTATCTACTAGAATCCGCTTGATAAGACAGTCCGACACCTGTAAGGGAATTACGAGTGCATCGTCATGTGGGTATGTCGTCTCTGGGATATCTTTCTCCGTGAACTCGATCAATGTATACGTCACGGGGGCATGGGCCATCCACACTTTACTGGGATTGTGTCTCCTTGCTCTTTTGGCTGTCGATCTGGTGGTTTCGCTAATCTCTAAGCCTCCGGTTATGCAGTTTATGGTTCGAATAGGAGCCGGTTGCTTATCAGACCGATTTTCTGTAGCCTGCTCCGGAGTAGTTTGCTTTCCCGGATCCAAGTCCTTTTCCCTCTGTCTGATAAGAACTCTGTTAATATCCCTTTTTTTAACAACTCGAGTACTTCCAACCGTAAAGCTTGACAATCTGCCGTGGTATGGCCATGATCGCTATGAAAGTCGTAGAACTTCTTAGGATCTCTCATGGACGGGTCGGTTTTCATTCTCTGGGGCCATTTCACCTTGTCCGGCATCTGACGGAGCACGCTCTGCACCAATTCCGCAGGCTTGATAGTGAGTGTATATTCTGATATGCAGGCAGTCAAGGTGTTGACATGGGGTGGCCTGCTCCCAGACGGACGATTGTACGGATACGGCCGTGCGGGCCGGCGATCACGCTGCTCATACTGACGCTCCTCTCGCGCAACTACCGGTCGTCCTCCACCACGTCGTGCTATGAGATAGGGCTCGTCCTCCTCCCACTTAATTAATGCCCATGCTCTGTTAAGTGCGTCGTCCATAGTTTGGCAGGGGTAAATTGATAGTTCCCGGTACAGATCGGAATCAACATCCAGACCCTTGGTAAAGGCTCGCACCGCAGTGCTATTAGGGCAGCTTGGGACCGCCACCAATTCCCTATTGAATCTTGACAGATACGCCCTTAGTGACTCTCCAGGCTTCTGAATTACAGCATACAGATCATTCGGATGCTTATCCAGTTTTTGGCTACTTGAATATTGTCGAAGGAACAATTGATGTAACTCAGCGAACGTTGCGATTGATCCCCTAGGTAAACTAATGAACCACTGTAAAGCTGGTCCAGTAAGGCTCGACCCAAAACTCTTGCACATACAAGCCTCACGTCGAGCGCTAGGGATTGCTAATGCAAACATCTTCTGCTTATAAACCGCCACATGATTCTCTGGATCTGTGGTACCATCATAGAGCGCAAAGTTTGGGGGAGTGAACCGATCCGGGAGCTCGGCCTCTGCAAGCTCTGGCGCAAAGGGAGACTCCGCGTAGCTTTCTCGCGGGATGGTTCGCTTTGGGGGTGGCAGCCCTGGTACCCTTGCGATCAAGGACTCGAAGTAGTTGAGGCGCTGCTCGAATCGTCGTTCCAATTGTGTTAACGCCGATCCCCCTACACGATTCGAAGTCGGCTGCCCCGGGTTTGAATTTGGCTCTCTCAATGTGCCCAGCGTTCTTTGGTTAGTCTCATCTTCGGTAGTTCGATTGAATTCGTCCCGAATATCGTGGGCCGTAATCGCCCGGGCTCTACTCGTGCTCCCGGGTTCCTCCACTATTGGATGGATCGCCAGCTGGTTCAACCGCCGGTTGTCTTGCTCAAGGGCCTGGCATTTTTGGGTTACAGCCTCGACTTGAGCTCCCAATTTCTCCATCACACCTCGAGCTGTCTGAACCTGGCTTATCAATTGGGACACATATGGGTCTTGCATCAGCGCGG
The DNA here is from genome assembly GCA_026898455.1 of Plectranthus barbatus. Lineage (NCBI taxonomy): Eukaryota > Viridiplantae > Streptophyta > Magnoliopsida > Lamiales > Lamiaceae > Plectranthus > Plectranthus barbatus. The sequence goes on along the minus strand of JAPKLW010001539.1, from coordinate 107,714 downwards.
GTGGCGGCGAAGGAAAGGACAGCTCACTAAGTGGTGTCACGTTGAAGGCTCGCCTCATGTCGTCCAGCGATCCGTGAGGCTGATCTGTCCCGCGTCCGACGGTGGTTGCGCGTCCTCGACCCGCTCCCATCTGTAAGCCACGACCTTGGCTTAATCCTCTCCCTGCTCCGGGGAGTGTGGTTCCTCCAGCTGGAGGCACAGCTCCATCGATGACCAGTTCGCGGTTCCCGTCAACCGTCATTTCTGCAGCAAATTGTTAGTGTAAATCTTGTTCTTGGGCCCCACGATGGGCGCCAAATTGTTGTGAATACTTTTTGTGTAAGGTTTGGAGCCCAAAAACGTTTATTTCAATTATGGAAATAGAAAGGAGTTACAATGGGATGACGGAACTATTATTTCTGGCTATATTACAATAGATACAAGAAACAGGATGAATTTCGACAGCTTATACAGTAATCTGGTAGAATTTGCCTGTATCGAGCTTTATCGAACTATGATAATGCTTCCTCTCTTTTTGCTATCCTCCCTAAAAATGAGCCTTTCCTGAAATACTTATACTCATCCCTAGTAACGCTTCCTTCTTTAATTCCGTGATCTTCGCCGATCTTTACTGCTGGATTTATTCTGTTTCATGATAAAAAAAGAGATCCGTTCTTTCCTAATTAAACGCACTTTTATTGTCGACTAGTGATTCAAACTTTTCATGGCTCGAACCGCAACATTTGATCTCTGCTTCGACCTATGGTAATGGGCCTCTAAATCCAAAGACCCAGCCCAAATTTCAAATGGACCACTTTTAATAGGCCTCTTCCGCTTTCATAATATCGACCTCAACATATATACATAGTATAGTATGTATTATAAAATTGGGGGCATTGATGGGTTCATGTGATGTGAGAAAGCAATTAAAACCAAGCATAAGCTATGTTTAATGTAGTAATGCTGCTGCTTTTAATATGCTTTTCCGGTAAGCTCTCGTTTCTTCCATTTATAATCAAAATTTAATATTGAATTATTAATCATGATTTTTGTCGTTTGTGTGCTCACTACATTTCTGAAAACCACATATTATACCGTTTAAATGAAAATTTCAAATTTCATTTTATCACATATAGAAAATTTACCTACAATCAACAGTTATTGCATACTTTATTCTAAAAGTTTAATTGTTGGATAAAAAGTATGACAAAAAACACTTTGGATAAATTTATTAACGAATTATAAAATTAGACTAAAAAAGAGTCTTAACTGAAAATATCGAAAATAATATTTCCTAAAATAAAAATTTTAGGACAAAATTAGGAGTTTTATCGATCCAGAAATCCGAATGATAGTTTAATTATCGATTCAAGACCCGAAAGATTAATTCTCAATTTAGGACCTGAAATATTACAAAAATTCACAATCCAGGACCCGAAAGATCATACAATTCTCAATCCAGGACCTCAATATTAGGTCCTGAATTGAGAATAATTTGGTCTTTCGGGTCTTGGATTGACAAATCATCTTTCGGGTCCTAAATCGATAATTAAACTATCTTTTGGGTCCTGAATGATAATTCTCCATAAAATTACTAGTTCTCCCTTACATATTTCACTCTGTCACCTAAAATCGAAAAATAAAAAATTATACTCCCTCCGTTCTGATTATATAGTCCACTTTGATCTTGCACGTTTGCCAAAAATTATTTGATATTTAAACAAACTTCCAACATTACCCTTATTTAAAGAATTAATTAACCTCTCATTTTTATAATATTACATTTAATATTCACATTTTCCAAGATTATTGAGGGATGTAATGGTAAATGACCATATAAAAACAATACAAAATATAGAAACTGGACTATATAATTGAAACACCCTAAAATAGTAACCCGGACTATATAATCGGAACGGAGGGAGTAGTAATTATTTAAGAGATGTCTCTAGAAGTTTGTTTCTCCGGTCACAGCTCAGAAATAAAAGGGCAAACTGGTCAAGCTATTATACAATTTGCCAAAACAAAGTAATCATAATCTAATATGACTAGTTAATTTTCTATTTTAATCTAAAGATTTAAATTCTTGTTAAGGTTTTATCCACTGAGCTACAATAATGCTAAATGGTGACGAAATATGCATAATTAGTTAGACATATTAAATTATGGTACCATAAAATGTAGTCAAGTTAGAAATGCAATACATAGTAAGCAAATGAGAAATTATTTTAAGTGATGAAATAATTTGGTTGTGGAGTGATATAATTCATAGGACCTACCCTAGTAAGGCCATCATAATTATAGCATAACCACCACCATAATTTTCATGTACAATTGTCGATTACAAATCAACTCCACTACTTCCTAAACTTGAGTATTAGTCAGTCTTAATCTTATCAAAATAATTAATTATATATATATATATACTCATATATGATTATATAATTCAGTAAGGACTTAATTTTTAACATCAAATATCATTTCTTTGTAATGGGAATTTTGAAATACTTACAAGTGTGGAACGGGTATTGTGACTTGACGCAATTTTGACTAAAAAAAAAATAAAAATCATTCCAATCTCAATTTAATTTAAAAATATATATATGTTCGTGTAAACCAAAAAGGGCTGAGGCCAGCATTTTTGCACTTTTCCAAAAAGTGATGGCCCCACGGAATGAATGATGAGCTTTTTCCTATTACAATATTTGCAAAGACATTCTTAAAAAAAAATAGAAAAAAATAAAAATAAAAATAAAATAAACACAGGCCAGAAGATGTGTAATTAAATAACAACCACAAAAAATGAGTCATCACCTTTTTTTTTTCCCAATTGCGGGTAGCCTTTCACAATAATTATGATTTTGATATCTACGTTTATTATTTACATGATTTAGACCTGATATGATAATGTAATGACATTTTTCCAGCAAATAATAAAAAAGTGCACAAACAGTTTTCTTGATTATTAATCTAATTGTATAATTTAGAATAAGAATGGTATGTGATTGTGGATTCTTTGTCATGGACTTAGACATCTTGGATTAAGACATCTTTAGCATAACCTCCTTCTATTAGATTTCTTCAGAACTCGAAAGATAATTTAATTATCGATTCAGAATTTGAAAGACGAATTCCCAATTTTTTGACCTAAAAGATCACAAATTTCTCCATGCAGAATCTAAATGATCATTAAATTCTCAATTCAGGACCTTAATATCAAGTCCTGAATTGAGAATTATCTATTGTCATCAATCGATAATTAAATCATTTTTTGAGTCATAGATCGACAACTCACCTTTTTAATTATTAGAAGATATTTATACATGAGATCTCGATCACTAAAATATATCAAAAGAGACCGACACATGACTCTAATCACTGTTGTAAAAATCTCCGACTAGGCGTTAGGCGGTCCCCAACCGAATCGGATACCTTCAAATTCTAGTGTCTAATCGATTTGACGAGTAATTGACTCCTAGGTAATGTCTAGGCCGCCTAGGGCGTCGTTCTAGGTGACCAACTAAGCTCGCTAGACGCTGCCTAGGTGGACTACCTAGCATGCTACGTGCTACCTAATCGATTCGGATGGCTTATTTTTTATGTTTTTTGAAAAAATAATTAAAATTTATATAATCATAATTTTTATTTATTAATAAATATATATTATAAATATTAAATATAAAAAATTAACTTACTGATTAACTACCGCCTAGAAAACATCTAAGTCCCGCCTAAACCGCCTAAGCACTAGGCTCTATCCGAACATCCAACTAGCGTGTAACAATTTTTACAACAATGCCTCTAATAACTACTTTAGAGGATTTTTATCTTATTTCATTGGATGGGCCATCATATTCTATCCCAAAACTATTAGTGTTAATGAATTGTAATTTCTTTTTCAACTTTATAAATTGTACTTGTCAACATTTTGTATTTATCCTTTAAGATTCGGACAGTTAAAAAAGTTGTAAGCCCTTTTTGCAATAGTGAATACTAATATCTTTTCAAATTTGAAGATTATATTTTAGCATTAAAATAATACTATTTCTGTCCCGAAATAATTGTCTTGTTTTCCCTTTTCGTCTGTCACAAACAATTGTCATCTTTCCTAAAATTGAAAATTAATACACACTTAGTAATAAAATACTAATTTCCTCTATATCTTTACTTGCATTGGTATCTGTGATATTTAGAAACATGACAATTGTTTAGGGACGGAGGGAGTAACAATTATATGACTTATGTCACTCTCTATTTGTTGAAAAAATCAAGATTTGTACAAAATATTGCCTTTTGTTTTTGTTGTGCATTATTTTTTATTGTTGGAAATGATACTCGATGTATAAAATTAAATTCATGAACTTAATTATGAAGAGAAGATCTGAAAAATCTGATACAAGTGTTTGCGTCAGGAGATTAATTATGAATACAAAAACCATAGAATTTAATTGCGAAGTATTTGCTGGAAAATTGATGGCTTAAATTGGAGTTGGGTTCTAATCAAATCTGGGTGAATTAAATTTTGTCTAATAAATTAAGGAGTTTTGTTAATTTCCAGTTGGCTAATTAATTCGTTAAGCGACTTTGTCTAAACGCGTATGTTGGCCTGCTTAAGCAATTTTTACAGCTCCATTATTTATTCTTAAATTAAATAAATATTATGAATTTGATTTTTTTTTATCGTGCCATAATATTATAATATTCAATAAATTCTTAATTCGTATGTGCTTGTAATTAATTATATTCAACTTTTGTATAATAAGATAGCAGAGAATTAAGTTTTTCTGAAATATCTAGAATTCATTTTTCTTGTTAAAATAGACAATTAGTAACCATCAAACGGCAACGACGACGCACTTTCTCAGAAAATATTGACTAGAATTTTAAGTCGTCATGAAATTTGAAAAGACTTTTTTTTTAAATATAAAATTAAAATATAATATATTGATATTTTCCAAAGTGTTTGGATTTGACTGCTTACCACCCAATATTCTAAGCCACACAAATCTATGAATTACTCTAATTGGTTTATTATTGTTGCAGCAAACATCATAGTCTAGACATGGAAAAGTTTACACATTAATTTACTTTTTTTTTACTACTTAAATAAGCTCTACTCCCAACATTTAGGTAAGAACTTTTAATTTTAACACTTTAAATATAAAAATATTTAAAAAATAAAATTATAAAAATTTTAATTATTTTTACAGTATATTATACTCCCTCCGTCACGGTGAAGTAGTCCATTTTCTTTTCGGCACGGGAATTAAGGGTTGTGAGTGTAGTGGAATTAATATTTTATTGGTGAGTGTGAAAAAAAGTTGTCATTTTAGGAAAATGGGACTATTCTATGGGACAAACAAAAAAGGAAAGTGGAACTACTTCAATGGGACGGAGGGAGTATATGATTGAGAAGAATAAATAAAATGAAAAAAGCTATAAAAATTAAAGAGTGGTCGTCCACAAAATGGAGATGGTGGAGGAGGGAGGTATGAAGCAACGTGTGAGGATACTTAATTACAAATATTTGGATTGGGACACAATACTACTCTTGGGTAGGGGGCATTAATGCGCATCATATATATAAATTATGTCCATATATCTGAAAAAAATTAATAGTTGATATGCATTATGTAATCAAATAATAACTACAATTCAATCCAGCAACAAAATAATCAATCAACGACTAAAAATTAGATGTAAACATTATTTGGATTCTTTATTTTGTTGATTCAATGATTATGATAATTCAGGATTTATTAGATAAATAAGGTAATTAGGGTATCTTAGTAATTTAGTCTTTTAAGTTTGAGTAACCGCCTTCTCTATCTTTAGATCTAAACATTACCTCTCATAATTTTATCTTTCCTCTCATTATAATCAAACGATTATTTCTTTCTCGATTCAAATCTATTTTTTACGAATCATATATCAAATTAACCGTATTTGTACAACGATTCATATGACATCTTTATTGAATATGTTAAATTTAGAAGATTCGCACGAAAATCTTGATTTTATATTCAGTTGGTATATGTTCTTCATTATATTTACGTTTAGGATAAAAAAAATGCATCAATTACGCATAAAAAATGTTACCCAATATTTGCATTTTTTTTGCATCAAATGATGCATTATTAACTTGAATAAGATTATTTTTATTCTAAAGTATATGCATTTTTGTATTCATGTTGAGTGCATTTTTTGCATTGATTGCAGTTTTATGCCCAAAATATTGTATTTTCTACATCGAATGTATGCATATTATGTTTTATGAACTGCACGAAATGAAATTCTTGAACATATATTTTTCACGTTTTTGCCCTTGAATGCTAAATGGTAACACAAATAATGCACCGAAATTGAGACGAATTTAAATTAATCACATGTGTTGATTTTGATCTTTAATGGTCCAGATTTATTCTATTTTAGCAGCGAAAATATTTTTATCACCTAATCATTGTCCTACATATATAAATTTAAATAAATTAATGATTGATATTCAACCCAGCAACAACTTAAGCACAATTAAACAACATTTTAATCAAGTAACGAGCAAAATACAATCAAACAATATTGTAAACATAATCAAGCAATATTTTTATTTTCTCACAGGAGACTTTTTCTCACCGAAT
>JAPKLW010001539.1:0-100700 GCA_026898455.1 Plectranthus barbatus | reverse complement strand
ATATTCTAAATTTAGAAAGTTCGTTTAGGCTCGATAAAAGCTCGATAACGTTCGTGAACATCAAAGTATTCGATTAAAAAGCTCGAAGCTCGATTCGAAATTAAACGAGTCAAACTTGAGCACGACACTACTCAACTCGACTCGGTTCGATTACACCCCTATGTGCAGCGTGTGATCATCTAACCTGGAATCGCTATTGGGTACCCATTATTGAAATGGATAAGCTCTGATATTATATTAGTGTCACTAATCTCTTTACAAAATCTAACTTATAAGAATACGGATGTTCGAACAATATATACGAGCATTTTCTCAGAAAATTTTAAAAAGGAAAATGATGAATATTTATAGGATTGGGCCAATGGGATGGGCTACGAATTATATTCTTGATTCGTTGGGCTAATTAGTTGAAGGAAATGGATTTGAGATGGTAGAAAGAAGTAAAATGCAAATACCGTTCAAATCCGAACTAAATGTCCTGAATGAACTATGAACTTTTCATTGTTATGTGTAAAATTGATCATTGTAGTATATATGATAGTTCATTATAGTACTTAATTATGATACTTCATTGTTGTGTGTGTAATTGATCATTGTAGTGTGTATGACACTATAATGAGATATTATACATACAACAATGATCAATTACACACACAACAATGAAAGTTCATAGTTCATTCAGGAAGATGAGTTCAGCCTAGAATGCACCCCTATATATATATATATATATAGGGAGCGGATCAGGTAAGAAAAAGTCCCATGTGAGAAAAAAGAATGAATCACATCCATCAGATCTTAATAAATCAATGGTTGATATAAAATCAAGCAACAAATCAAACACAATCAAGCAACACAATAATCAAACAACAACTAAAACACAATCAAGCAATTATTTGATTATGTTTTAATTGTTGCTTGATTGCATATCAACCATTGATTTATTTAGATCTGATAAATATGATTTATTCTTTTTTCTCACAGGAATTTTTTTTTCACATGATCCCTCCTCTATATATATATATATGTGTGTGTGGGGGGGGAGTAATTTGGTGCTAAAGACTCACTTTTCTCTATGCATGTTTCGCCAAAAATACATTATAATTTTTGTCATATGCATAAAAATATATTTTTTCTTTCAATGATTTATGTTCTTTCATTGGTACGTCATGCTTAAAAAATAGGCAAAAACTTGCGTTAGGCAGGCCTAAACGGTTCAGGCGGGTTTTATCTTACCCAAATGGGTTCACCCATCCCAAATAGGGTATATTATATGGGTTTGGGCTTGGGTTAATGGATAAAACCCGCATAAAGCTTGAGTTAATGGATAAAATCCGCCTAAATCATTTAGGCCTGCCTAACCAAAACCTTCCCTAAAAAATAATATTATTTTACAAGAATATTTCAAACATTGATTCAGTCTTATTGAACATGATTTCATTTTTAACATCAAATTTAATTTATATGTATTAACTTTTATTTAACTATGGACTTCAATATATCTAAAAAGAAAAAAGAAACAGCATGATGGAATAGACAATTCATTAAGAATAGTGTAGTGGATGGATGCACTGAGGCGTCAACCTCCCGAGGCATTATTATCATCATGCTTTGTAAAAAGTAGCCTAAAATTCTTAATCGACATTACTTTTTTATTAATTATTGACATGAAAATGACTTATAATCCTGGTTTATTCATATGATACCTTTTTCTTTTATTGCTAAATTGACTAAATATGGTTTGTCTAATAATTATTAATTAAGCTGACTAGTTAGGAAGATGACTGTGCCTATTAATATATATATACTTCTTTTATTTGAAATATAAAGATTCTATTTCAAATATCCATATCAATACAAATTGCTTTAAAACGGTAAAAGAATATGTTACTCCCTTTGGTTTTCCACTATATCTCCTTCGTTTTTTTTAAAAAAAAAAAAATTAATTTTGACCGGTACCTAAAATAATTTACCTAATGTTGGGTATGGCAAATACTCCCTCCGTCCCGCTTAAATAGACCCTTTTTATTTTAATACATTAATTTTGGAGCGAGTATTTAGTAGTTAATTGTTGTTAACAATAAAATTGACAATTGTAATTAACTTATTTAAGACTTAAACAAGTTAATTACGATTGCCAATTTTATTATTAACCACAATTAGCTACTAAATACTAGCTCCAAAATTAATGTATCAAAATGAAAAGGGCCTATTTAAACGGGACGGAGGTAGTATAAGATTTTCACAAAATATAAAAGTTCACGTAACTCCATTACTATTAGTATGAAATTTTATTGGAAGATATTCAAAAACAAAGTTGTGCAAACTTGTTCGATTAAAAGAGAACAATATCATATTAATGTAGGAGTTTCGATCCTAATAAATAGCACCGTCTGATATTGATGTGATCGGATAACTCGATGGAAGTCATGGATAAATTGTTCTTTAGTTTGAGTTTGAGGTAAGGATTATTGGGTGTGATTTGATCAATCGTTTGATATGGAAAGAAAAATACATAGTTGTATAAGCTCATTGGGCTTAAACCAGGTAATATTATACAAATAAGATAGCAATTTAAGTGCTGGTCAAGTTAGTCTTTACCTAAAAACCAAAGGAAGCAAACAGAATAATAATGGAACAAAATATAAAACAAAAAATTTGGCCTGGGACTGGGAGGGGTAAAAAAGCATCAATAAGAAATAAAAGAGAGAAAATAAAAGCTAGAAAACACACTGAATAAAGTTAAAATATTGGAATACTTTAAAACATAATTTGATAGGTCATAGAGTAAATTAAAATCGAATATGATAATTCAATGTATCGATTAATAGACATCTGTATCAAATTTCTCAAAGTAGAAATCATAGTATTGAAACAAACAAAAAATATTTCCATTTTAGTTTTAAAAAATCGTAAAATACAAATTTGTATCAAATTTCTCTAGTAGAAAATAGAAATCATAGGTGAGGCAGGTTGGACCCCAATTCCAGTAATTAATGAATCACCAATTTTAGAAAAATAAATAAAATGGCCCACCCTCATTTAGTTTCATCAAACAAATGTTTCTATGCCATGCCAGCTACTACATGCTAAACAAAAAAATACGTACACGTCTCAATCTCAATCAACACACCAATTTTTATTTTCACTATTTTTTTATATCGTCGTCATCATCGTATATCAACGTGCGTAGCTTGCATTTTTTATTTTTTAAAAAAAAGAATAAACACGAAAAATGTTCATTTGCAAGAAAAATGAATCTGTTAAATGCAATTTGGGAAAATGGTTCGGGCCATTATATAATATTCAAGTTCTAAAAGCATGCAGACATCTATGAAATAGGATTAGCATTAATAGATGGATTAGACCACATCATCAAAAGCTAATTACCTAATTAAGCAACTTCACGAGAATGGATAATATTAATATGAATGATGACACAAGCTAATGAAATAGACACCCAAACTAACTCTTGATGCACTTTTATAACACCTCACACATCCCCCTCTCTATAAAAACCCAATTCCCTAAACCACATAATCCACACATTCCTAAACTCGATCATCAATATTCTAGCTACTTGTGCAACAATATTCATCATCAAGAATCCTAAAAATCTAATTTTTTTTTTCCTTCTTCTTCTTGAATTGTTGTGATAAAGCCTAATGGGGTCCCTAAAGTGCATTATTTTTTGGGTTTTGGTGATATCTTGTTTGTGCAAAGTGAGTTGGGGAAAAGATGGTGTGTTTGATGAGAAAGTGAGAAGGCAGTGTGAGTTCACTAGGTATCCTACGTTGTGTGTCCAAACCTTGACAGGATTAGGGTCAAGTCACCCTAATCTTGATCTGTTTTCTGCCCTTGTTAATACCACCATCTCCCAAACTAATCTTCCCAATTCTAATTTTGAGATTCTTAGCTCCCATTTCATCTCTGCTGAAGCTCAGCAAGCAAGAATGGCCCTCGGTACGCCACGTGTCATTTTTTTCATTTTTTTTTTTAATGAAGTTTTATTACAATGTCTTTTTTTTTTTACATATTTAAATTTATTTGATCAGACTACTGTCGGGAGCTGATGAGCATGTCTGAGAAACGGCTGAAGCAGGCGATGGACGCCATGAAAAAGTCTCCTGGAAAATACAAAAGCGACATACAGACGTGGCTGAGCGCCGCCATTACGTACCAGCAGACCTGCAAGGACTCGGTGGAGGGTCACGTGCCGTCGAATCAGTACATGGGTGAAGTTTATAAGAAAATGGAGCTCTTGTCGGAATTGGGCAGCAACCCTCTCGCCCTGGCCAACAGAATCAGTACTGGGGGGAAGTCTCCGGCGGCGGGGCGTCGGCTTCTTGGTTTTCCGAGGTGGGTTTCTGCCAGGGAGCGGAGATTGCTTCAGACCACAGAGATTGAAGCCAATGCGGTGGTGGCGAAAGATGGGAGCGGCGACTACGAAACGGTGTCGGAGGCGATCGCGGCGGCGAGCGGGAAGAAGCGGTTTGTGATATATGTGAAGGCTGGGACTTATAATGAGAAGATTAATACTAATAAAGATGGGATCACGTTAATTGGTGATGGAAAATATTCTACTATTATCACTGCTAGTAGCAGCGTTGGCAAAGGCGGCTCTTCTCTTCGTGGATCTGCAACCTTCAGTAACCTCTCTCTCTCTCTCTTAAACTTTTAATTTTATTATATTATGAAAGTTAAGAAGCTTCTTTAATCGAATTAATGCCATCATTTCTCTGTCGGTGGTCGAATTTTGAGGCAATTATTCATCGATTTTGATAGTGAAAATGTAGTAAAAAAAGAAAAAGAAAGATAAGATGAATTTTGTCGGCGAAAGGGATATATTGAGAATTGACTATATTTTTTCTGACTGAAATATCTCTGCTTCTTCAACAGCTATCACCGGCGACGGTTTCATTGCACGGGATATCGGGTTCCAGAACACGGCGGGGCCGAACGCCGAGCAGGCCGTGGCGCTGACCATCGCATCCGACCACTCCGTGCTGTACCGGTGCAGCATCGCCGGCTACCAAGACACGCTCTACGCGCTCTCTCTCCGCCAGTTCTACCGCGAGTGCGACATCTACGGCACGGTGGACTTCATCTTCGGCAACGCTGCGGCCGTCTTCCAGGGCTGCACCCTGTACCTCCGCCGCCCCCGCGGCGGCGGCGCTTACAACGTCATCCTGGCGAACGGCCGGTCCGATCCGGGGCAGAACTCCGGGTTCTCCGTCCAGAACTGCAAGATCACGGTCGCGTCGGATCTCTCCCCGGTCCGGAACTCGTACAAGTCCTTCCTCGGCCGGCCGTGGAAGCTCTACTCGAGAGCGGTGGTGATGCAGTCCAACATCGACGGCGCGATCTCGTCCCGGGGATGGGTGGAGTGGCCCGGCGCCGGAGGGTCGACTTACAAGTCGCTGTATTTCGCGGAATACGCAAACATGGGCGGCGGCGCCGGGACTTCCGGCAGGGTGAGCTGGCCGGGGTTTAGCGTGCTTGGGAAGGAGGAGGCATCGAAATTCACGGTGGGAAACTTCATCGGAGGGAATTCGTGGCTGCCGTCGACGGGGGTAACTTTCATTTCTGGACTTTGAAGAATCAGAATTTGGATTTTGTGAATAGGTGGTTGGTTGATGAAGTAAAAAAATTATGTAAGTGGAAGTTTTCATGTAATTTTTTGAAAAAATGTGTGACCAAATTTGTAAATAATAATATATTTATCTTATTTTGATAAAAATGCATGAATTTAAATTCATAACAATCAAATATTATCAAGAAATCTCAAACTCAATTTAGTTACACATAAAACGCTCTCATCATCACTCGCGAAGCCAACATTGGGCTAGGGTCAGCAGCCTCCATGGTCGGAATCTTTTTTTAGTTATATTTAAAAAAAAATATAAAACTTAATTCAACGTTATACAGTCGAACGTCCTCGAAACTTCAAATCTGTTTTTGCCCCTGCTCATCATGGAGTCGAGAATAGTTACATACCAGTCAACTTTCATTTCAGTTTTAATTGTTGATTATACAACTAGGACGGTTTTTTCCTTACATGATCAGTAACATCCAACAGAATTTTAAATAGGTGTTACATCTAATAATGTGGAAGTCGAAGTTATATTTAATTTGATTGAATATGACTATGATGTGATCAAGCTAATATAATAATAGAAGTATAATTATATCTTGTTAGGTGTCGTTTCAGTTGATCATGTTAAGTGAATTAACATTGATTAGTTACTAATTCCCTCCAATTATTGTAATTGTCATTAATTATTGCATAGTTATATATATCTCAATCAAAGATTTCATTATCATTATCCATTATCCTCAATCACTTCCTTACAACCCTACCATCAAAACTATATATATATATATATATATATATATATATATATGGGAGTGATCATATGAGAACCAGTCTTACCATGTGAAAATAAGAACTAATCTTATCCGTCCAAATCATGAAATCAACAGCTTAGATTTAATTTCGCTCGTTATGCATTATTGTTTGTATTGACTTTCATTATTGTAAAATAAGGGGTAATTTTGTACTTAATGAATTCAAATCTTTTTAGAATCTTAATTTTAATCTTGCGATCTTTCTTTCCTTTGCGATTTGCGATCTTCATTCCTTCTGTGATTATATATTTTCTTCATTCATTCTCTCTGTGAAATCTGCTCGCCATCGTTTGCGTTCGTTATTGTTTGTGTTCGTCGTCGTTTGTGTTCGTCATCGTCGTCGGCGAGTTATGGATCCTTTGAAAGGTAAGAATTGATAAATTCCATCTGTTACGTAATAGAATCAGTTGTTTTCTGATATGATGTTCAATCATTAGTTATCAGATTATGGTGATAGAATCGAAGATTCATTGTTTGGGTTATTGATGATTTGTTTCCAGATTTTGAATTAGGTTTCGTAGATTGCTGTTTATGGTTTGGTGTTTTCACTCTTTATTGTTTAATTTGAAGATGTGAATTATATATCGTTATGAATTGCATTATATATTTGTAGTACTTATGTTATATCTGAAAAAGTTATTATTAGTTTATGTACTTTTAAATTTGTTTTGTATCAGCATTATATAATGTTATGACTTGCATTATTATTTTGTAATAGTTGCATTATATGTGAGTCAGTTATAATTAGCTTATGAAGGTTCTGTTCCGTTATGAGAATTCATTATATAGTGTAAATACATGCATTATGTATTGTTATGAATTGCATTATATATTTGTAGTATTTAGGTTATATTTGAAAGAGTGATTATTAGTTTACGTACTTTCAAAATTTTTCATATCTGCATTATATAATGTTATGGCTTGCATTATTGTTTTGTAATAGTTGCATTATATGTGAGTCAGTTATAATTAGTTTATGTAGGTTCTGTTCCGTTATGATAATTCATTATATAGTGTAAATACATGCATTATATAGTTATGAATCTTGCATTATATGTTATAAGTTTCAAATTTAATTCATGTTTTTTTTCTGTACATATTCGTTTGTTCCAAAATGTGATAACACAGCACCAAGTAGATGTAGAGGATATGTGATGTGGTGTGCCTTGTTGGCAATGTGAGATTGTTGAGATCTTGGAGGCTCACAATCTCTCACAGACTAAGCATCCCTTGGCCAAAGCCTTCATTGACCTCAACTAGCTCTTTACATCAACTCTGTATAAGATTGAGAGATAGCTATGTTGAGATTGATGATTGATGATGATTGAGGAGGTTCTGTCCCTTGTTTGTTTAACAATGGATTGTATTGCTATTATTGTATTGTATTGTTATTTGTCAACCCTCATTGTTGCAACTTGTGATGTTTCTAAAAGAGGTTCAATGAGTGATTGTAACTTGTTTTAATTCAGATTTAATTACAATTTTATTCGCAAGCCACAATTTACGTTGCTTTTGCACATTTATTTTTAATTAATTAAAGAAGAAAAAACACATTGAAATTATATTAGCATATTTTTTAAGTTCAACATATAATGATATATAATGATAATATTTATAGTATATAATGATAGTCCATAAACTATATAATGCAGGTCTGCTTTGTTTGATGAAACTCGCTGCTTTGAATTATATTAACATATTTTTTAAGTTCAACATATAATGATATATAATGATAATATTTGTAGTATATAATGATAGTCCATAAACTATATAATGCAGGTCTGCTTTGTTTGATAAAATACATTGCTTTGAATTATTACACATGTTAGTAATATTTGTGTATTCGTGTGAAAATAGAGGGATAATATATAATGATAGTATCTTCTCTATATAATGATAGTTTGCCAACTCTATAATGCATGTACGTTGTATGTGTATTAAGAAGGTTATAATTCAAGGGCTAATTTTAATTAAAAGCGAAAAGACTAAATTGCCCAATAATGCAGGTTTTTGAGGAAAAAATGCCCGCGTTTTTTTATTAGATCTGGATCGTTGATTGAGCAAGATCTACGGTCGAGATTGGTTCTTATTTCTTATGGTAACAGTGGGTCTCACTGGATCACGTCCCTATATATATATAGAGTAGTGATCATATGAGAATAGTTTTTAGTATGAGAAATGAGAATAAATCTCAGCATTTGATTTTGTGATTTCAACGCTCATGATCTATTTCACTCCGTGTGCAGTTTTCCTCGATTATCCTGCAGTTTTGCAGAATTAAAGTTATTTTTGTAATTTTAGCTTTTTTTAAAATCTAAAATAGTATCTCATTAGATTTTTTATTCCTTTCTTCGCGCAATTTGATTTATTCTTCCTTCTTCGTTCCATTTGATTTATATTTCTTCTGTCGACCAGATTTTTTTCTTTGTTTCTGGATTTTGCATTCGTGTTCGGTCTCGACTTTGTTTATTTTGCATGAATATAGTTTTAAAAAATTTGCTTTATTCAGATCGACGTTCATTTTTACTATTATATTGTGCATCTTTAGTGTTAACTTTGTGCATTTTTCTATCTTACAGGTTCATTTATTCCAAAGTGTGTTGATGAGATGAAACATTTTAAGGGCAGAGTTTTTAGAACTGTTGATGTTGGTATTAAGTTTTATAGAGACTATGCTCGTGTTGCTGCTTTGAAGAAGAAGATGTTTAAATTTTTTTAATTCGTATTAATGTAAAAATGAAGTAAATCGGGCTTAAAATGCAGGTTGCTGTTTGTGTTTGAGTTTTTTTAGAGTGCCTTTAAAGACTAAAACTGCAGGATATTGGGGCAAAAATGCTGCATTTTTCAATTTGCTGAGAATGAATCATGTTCGTCGATTTGATGAGATGGACGCGCGAGATCTATTCTTAGTTCTCATAGTAACTCCTATTCTCACATTATCACTACCCTATATATATATATATATATATATATATATACCAATCTTCCCACTACTTTCCTTGCTACATTTTTTGGCATTATCAAGCTTCGACTTATTAAATAATAACTAATAATGTGTTACTTAAATTAGACTATAATATACAAATTTTAAACAAGAATTAGCCAATGATGAATTTATACAAATTTTAAACAAGAATTAGCCAATGATGAATTTATTAAAATAATAATTTCTAATTAAAATGTTAGTTAACTACCTACATACATATTAAAATGTTAGTTAAAATGCGTAAAATTAAAATATAATCTGAAAAAATTATGTTGAGTATAATATAATCATTTAAAATATTTGAAAAACTCTGAAATTTAAAATATGGGTAGAGAAATAAGGTGAAATAGACGTAGGGTAAGGATAAAATAAACTTACTGACAAAATTAACCTTATCTACAGTTTAAATGTTTAATATGTTAATAATTATTATTAATCACAACAGTATGTTCATAAAAAATAGATGGCTAGGATTAAGTTCCTAGTTTTATCACTAGGATTAGTTTTTATTTAACTTTGTATTTGGAATATAGTTTTAAATGGTAAAAAACTCATATGTTTCAACTTTAATTTTTTGAACATTAATAGACTTAATTGGAAAGTACAAACATGCATGTATTCAATCTTTAATCCAAAATTAAAGTAATTAAAATGTTAAATAACAACTGATGATGTGTTACTTAAATTAGACCATAATATACAAATATTAAACAATAATTAACCAATGATGTATTTATAAAAATAACAATTCCTAATTAAAATGTTAGTTAACTACCTACATACTTATTAATTGAAGTAATTAAAATATATTTAAACGCGATCCAACATAAGACAAACATAATGTTAAATAATCAATAACATAATGTTTAATATGACAATAATATAAGATAAATAAACATTTTTATGTTCTTCGTACAAATATTTTATAGAGCGGATATAAAATATGTAATTCATGTTAAGGGTCTAAAAAATGCATAAAATCAAAATATAATCTGAAAAAACAAATTATATTGAATGTAATATAATCATTTAAAATATTTGGAAAACTCTGAAATTTAAAATATGAGTAGAGAAACAGGGTGAAATAGACGTGGGGTAAGGATAAACTAAACTTATTTACAAAACTAACATTATCTACAGTTTAAATGTTTAATATATTAATAATAATTATTAATCACAACCGTATGTTCCTAAGAAATAGATGGCTAGGATTAAGTTATGTTCCTAATTTTTTCACTAGGATTAGTTTTTATTTACCTTTGTATTTGGAAAATATAGTTTTAAAAGGTAAAAAGCTCATATGTTCCAACCTTGATTTTTCGAGCAGCAATAGACATAATTGGAAAGTACACACATGCACGTATCCAATCTTTAATCCAAAATCAAAGTAATTAAAATGTTAAATAACAATTAATGATGTGCTACTTAAATTAGACCATAAAATACAAATATTAAACAATAATTACCCAATGATGTATTTATTAAAATAAAAACTAATCCTAGTGAAAAAACTAGGAACTTAATCCAAGCCATCTATTATTTAGGAACATACGGTTGTGATTAATAATAATTATTAATATATTAAACATTTAAACTGTAGATAATGTTAATTTAGTCAATAAGTTTAGTTTATTCTTACCCCACGTCTATTTCACCCCACTTCTCTACTCATATTTTAAATTTCAGAGTTTTCCAAATAAATTAAAAGATTATATTACATTCAGTATAGTTTTTTTTTTGGGATTATATTTTGATGTTACGCATTTTTAAGACCCTTAACATGAATTACATATTTTATATATGTTTATTTATCAAATATTATTGTCTTATTTAACATTATGTTATTGATTATTTAACATTATGTATGTCTTATGTTGCATCGCATTCGAATATATTTTAATTACTTCAATTAATAAGTATGTAGGTAGTTAACTAATATTTGGAATATAGTTTTAAATGGTAAAAAGCTCATATGTTCCAACCTTGATTTTTCGAACAACAATAGACCTAATTGAAAAGTACAAACATGCACGTATCCAATCTTTAATCCAAAATCAAAGTAATTAAAATGTTAAATAACAACTGATGATGTGCTACTTAAATTAGACTATAATATACAAATATTAAACAATAATTAACCAATGATGTATTTATTAAAATAACAATTCCTAATTGAAATGCTAGTTAACTACCTACATACTTATTAATTGAAGTAATTAAAATAGGTAATAATATGTGATAATTAAACTTATTGATGTTTTTCGTAGAAATAATTTATATAGAAGATATAAAATATGTAATTCATGTTAAGAGTCTTAAAAATGCGTAAAATCAAAATATAATCTGAAAAAAAATTTATGTTGAATGTAATATAATCATTTAAAATATTTGGAAAACTCTGAAATTAAAACTATTGGTAGAGAAATAAGGTGAAATTGATGTAGGGTAAGGATAAACTAAACTTATTGACTAAATTAACCTTATCTAAAGTTTAAATATTGAATATATTAATATTATTATTAATCACAACCGTATGTTCCTAAAAATAGATGGCTAGAATTAAGTTTCTTGTTTTTTCACTTGGATTAGTTTTTATTTAACTTTGTATTTGGAATATGGTTTTAAATGGTAAAAAACTTGCATGTTCCAACCTTGATTTTTCGAACAACAATAGACCTAATTGGAAAGTACAAACATGCACGTATCCAATCTTTAATCCAAAATCAAAGTAATTAAAATGTTAAATAATAACTGATGATGTGCTACTTAAATTAGACCACAATATACAAATATTATACAATAATTAACCAATGATGTATTTATTAAAATAACAATTTCTAATTAAAATGTTAGTTAACTACCTACATACTTATTAATTGAAGTAATTAAAATATATTCGAATGCGATGCAACATAAGACAAACATAATGTTAAATAATCAATAACATAATGTTAAATATGACAAAAATATATGATAAATAAACATATTGATGTTCTTCTTACAAATATTTTATAGAGAAGATATAAAATATGTAATTCATGTTAAGGGTCTTACAAATGCGTAACATCAAAATATAATCCGAAAAAAAATATATTGAAGGTAATATAATCATTTAAAATATTTGGGAAACTCTGAAATTTAAAATATGGGTAGAGAAATAGGGTGAAATAGACGTGGGGTAAGGATAAACTAAACTTATTGACTAAATTAAACTTATTTACAGTTTAAATGTTTAATATATTAATAATTATTATTAGTCACAACCGTATGTTCCTATAAATTAGATGGCAAGGATTAAGTTCCTAGTTTTTTTGCTAGGATTAATTTTTATTTAACTTTGTATTTGGAATATAGTTTTAAATGGTAAAAAGTTCATATGTTCCAACCTTGATTTTTCGAACAGCAATAGACCTAATTAAAAAGTACAAACATGCACATATCCAATCTTTAATCCAAAATCAAAGTAAATGCATGTTACTCTCCTTTTTTCTCAACAAGCCTGGTGCGTGATCAAAGTAAATGCATGTTACACCTTATTTTTCTTAACAAGCTTGGTGAGTGAGAGAGAGAGTGCAAATTTTGGTGCTGCCGTTGCCCAACAAAATGTTGTCCGATTCAGTGATCACCTCGGACGAGAGTAGGAGTGTATACGGTTCGGTTTGGCCGGTTTGAAGGTTGAAGTATGGACCAAACCAAATAATACGGTTTGAAAAATTTTCAAACCAAACCAAATAAAACACTTTGGTTCGGCCAGTTTAACGGTTTGAAATACGACTTAATGAGCAAAGTCAAAACGTAAAAAAATCTTTTATTTTTAGTTACAATTTATTTGAGAAATTAAAAAAAAACTAATCACTACAAAAAAAATTACGTGTAGTGACAATAATGTCAATGACATTTAAATTTTCGTGGCTAAAAATACAATTATAGTAATAACTATGTATTTTGTCACAAAAAATACAATTTATGATAATTTTATTAGTTGTGGATATTCATTGTCACTAAAGCTAGTGACAATAATATTTTTGTGACTAAACATATATGTATAGCAACAATAAATTCTTTCATCGCAAAAAATGTGATTTGAGACAATTTTATTAGCTGTGAATATTTATTGTCACTAAAATTAGTGACAATAATAATTTTGTGACTAAACATATATCTACTGCAACAATAAATTTTGTCGTTACAAAAAATATGATTTGTGACAATTTCATAAGTTGTCAATATTTATTGTCACTAATGTTAGTAACAATAAATTTTTTGTAACTAAAATACTGCTTTTACTACAATAAATTTTTCATCACAATTTTTTTTTAATTTGTGACAATTTCATATATTGCTATTATTTGTCGTCACTAAAGTTAGTGACAACAAAATAACGTTATAGTGACAGTTTCCAAATTTATCACAATAAATTATAAATAGTGATAATTCAATATATTATCACTGAATTTGACATCAATAATATTTTTGATGATGTTTTAACAAAATTTCAAATTTTAATAAACTCCAATAGTTCATTATTAATGACTTTTATGAGCCATCAATTTGCTTTTGGTTATGTAATATCTAAAACTTTTAAAATTATGAAATTTTATTTCATACTTCCATATTTATGAAATTATATCCTACATTATATTTTATTAAGCAATTTGATCCCCATCAACTTAACACATTAATATTTCATTACATTTTTTGTTAAGACTATTATGATATTTACCCATCTTACACAAAATTCTTGATGTGGCAATTAAATTATACATATAATTGTATATAAGTAGTAAAGATTAATAAAAATTTAAATTTAATCACATTTAAAATATAATTGAAGATTATATTACTTTATTAAAAATTGATCTATTTAAAAGTGATAAGTTCAAAATGTGTAATTAAGTTAAATCCCAAATTGAATTAAAAATTTTAATTATGTACTTTAGATAAAAGAAAAGTATCAATTATATTACAAACTATTCTAGTTTTCTCAAATATATTACAAACTATGCATATTATCAAAATATATTACAAACTATTAATTATGTTCTAAATTTATGATGGGATCAAATTTCCGGCGACGGAATGCTTGTTGGATGGCACGTCATCGTTTATAAAATTACACGTCATCAACCAAATATATTACAAACTATTAAATAATGAGTTAATTATGTATTCATAATATTAAATAATGCGTAAATTTTAAATTTTTTAGTTAAATTATAATTTCAATTACATAATTATGTAAAATTTATGTTTTATATAAATTAAAATCTAACGTTATAAATTTTTATTAAAACTTATTTTGATTCAAATTTAATTCTTAGTGATCTTATAAAT
This sequence comes from Plectranthus barbatus, assembly GCA_026898455.1. NCBI lineage: Eukaryota > Viridiplantae > Streptophyta > Magnoliopsida > Lamiales > Lamiaceae > Plectranthus > Plectranthus barbatus. Next base: position 85,975 of record JAPKLW010001539.1, on the reverse strand, counting down.
TAAAAAGCTACTACTAATTCGGCACATTCTAAATAATGAAGTAAAAGTAAATATTGTGTAGTAGTTTTTTTAATATTAAATTGTATAAAGTTTCATTTATCAAGATTTGTATTTTACTTTTATTTCTTAAAATTCACTGATGTGGTAGTAGTTTTTTAATTTATAAGATTTTCAAGAATTAAATTTAGAAAGTGTGAAATAGATTCCATAAATTTATTAAGTTTAGATAGATTGTAACTATCACCTTATATATATTAATTATCCTAAATATTATTAATTAATCACTTGGTGCAGTGGATGGATATAAATGATTGAATTAAGAGGTAAAGGGTTTGAATGTTGTTGGAAGTACTAAATATTTATTTTTTTCTATGACTATCCGCAGGATCCTGATTATTCATAGGTGCGGACCGTGCGGTGCAGTGCGATGATAGTTCGGTGGGTCCTGATTGCTCGTGGTGTGGCACGGTGCCGGTGAATTCAACCGATGGTTGGTTGCGGCTCGGTGGTGGAAGGCTAGGTGCGGTTCAATGGTTGGGTGTGGTGCGGGTGGTTAGCTGTGGCTTAATGTTGGCGGGCTAGGTGCGATGCAACGGTTGGGTTCAGACGATCTTGACAACGACGACTATTTTGTGTTGCTATATCATGACATTTTAGTGACAATTATAGTTTGTAACAAATTAATAGTGAATTAGTGACAAAATTCATATTTTTAGTGACAATTTATGTCGCCATTATAGACTTTTTTTTTTTGTAGTGAATACTGGCTCTCATCGGCAAAGTACAAGACAATGTTAATAAAAACAAACAATTAACGAAATCAAAAAAAATAATAGTTCATATCACATTCTCAAATATAATAGTAAAGTCAAATTATTATGATGCGATAACAGTAATACCGACCCAGAGAACAGAGAAGACAGTAAGGGTAAAGAGAGACATTTGAATAAAATTGTGAAATTGGAATATTAGATATTTTAAGGTTTATTTTAGATTTCATAAATGGTGATTCTATTCACAGCCTCCAAAACTCTCCTTATAGCCCCCAAACTAATTAAAATAACAATATAATAATTAAGGATCATTTTATCCTTATAACTTCTATCTATTTAAAAATCAATATAATGAAAACGCAGCCACCATTCCACTAAGTCTCTTTCTTTTAAAATTACAATTATTTCATAAAAAATAGCTATAAAAAATTATAAGAAACTGTTTTCTTCAACAAGTTTACGTCTCAATATTTTTATAGAAATTATAAGCCCAAACTTCAAATAACATATATTATTTTATGTATGCTAAAGCTCCACATATTAAAAAGTCGACACAAATTTATGCTTAGCCTTCGACCTACAAAAGAAAAGTTTAAAATCTCAAATTTTTTCCTTAATTTAATTATGTGTTAAATTAAGTATGAAGATTTTTCATATGAAATCAACTTTTTCTTTTCCAGAAAAAATTAAAAAAAATATTTATTCATTCATTTGGAGCAAAGAAGAAGCCACAATCAATATTTTTTTCATAAAAGTGAAAAAAAAAATTCTCTTCTTAAAAAAAATGTAAATTTATTCTCTTCTTCAATATTTTCATTTCGTATTCCAGCAAAGAAGAACAAATAGGGCTTTATTTCCTTGGGAGACGGTTTTATTTTTGATTTTAGGGTTTTAATAGGAATATAAGGGTAAAAATGTAAATTGAAATGATTTTTAAATTTTAATTTAATCAGGAGGCTGTAAAGAGAAAATTTGAGGCTGTGTATAGAATTACCCTTTCATAAAATAAATAAAAATGAAGAAAAAGAATAAAAATGAGATTGAAATATTTGATAGTTTAGGTTTTGTTTTAAATTTAAAAAATTAAATAAAAATGTAGGAGAAAAATAAAAATTATATTTTGTTGCATAGAGGATTTGAACTCATACCTTAAAAAGGCTTAAGTCTAGTTACAACCACTATACTAAATATACTATATTTACATTTTTAGTATAAAATATAAATATAAATATTTATTATTAATATAAACGGTCCGGTCCGGTCCAAACGACCGATTTCTCTACTCAAACCGTGGACCAAACCAATTAATATGGTTTGAAACTTACGGTACTGTCGGCCAATTTTCGCACTTGTCAAACCGGCCAAATCATTTCGGTTTGACCGGTTTGGACCAAACCATGTACACCCCTAGGCGAGAGCGAGAGAAGGTGGCTGCTTGCGATGGAGAAGAATTTCCCTCGAGACCACCCTCTCGACGTGAATTTTAACCACCCTCTCCAAAAGAATCGTCGTCGCTCCTCCACCCACCACGTTTACTGTTATGTTGGATCAAGTTACTTCGGTCGATGGCATTTTCGAGGGCGTTCAGTTTCTAGCTGACTGCGGCCTTCCCGGTGTCGCAACTACAGGGCAGGTCATATCTTTCGTGGACAATGTTCCAATGGAAAAGATTGCAGCCTTGTTCAAGAAAAACAAAGGCACCCAGGGCCCAGTAGCTGACGAGATCGTTATGCCTTCGGTATTCGAGACATCAAATTCGACGAGGAGGCTAAGGAGTTTCATCTTCCATCGATCATAGTGAGTGACACAACAGAGATAGTGCTGAGAAATCTCACGGCGTACGAAGCAGCAACAGTGGAAGCAGGAGCTGCTCATGAGATGGCGGAGTACGTTGACTTGATGTGTGGATTGATCGACACTGTTGAAGACGTGGAGATCCTCATAGAGTAGGGAATCGTAAAAAGTGAGCTGGATAATGCGGAATTCGCGAAATTGTTCAATGGAATTAGGAAGACAGAGAAGAAGGGCGGTGGGAAAACAAAGTTTATAGACTCAACGATTCATACAAGAATTGTTCCTCACATTTTGTTACTTTAAATCAGTACAAATTATAACTTACAAACTACTATAAGAATAAGATAACAGTGCATGTTAAAGATTTGTGTAAAAACTATATATATGATTAGACTTACACTATATTAATTTCACCTTTTATTTTGAAACATTTTGCTCATTATTGCAACTTCAAGACTAAAATCATGCACTTCTTTTTAATCTACTTTTGGAGACGCTTTTTGCATGTTTGAATATTCAAACTCAAACTTGAAAATTCTAAGCTATGATTCATATTTTCTTGGTAAACTTTTGTAGAATATCGTATTACTCATGGGATATGTACATATCAATGTTGTAATGATGAGTTGGAACATGCAGAAAAGAAAAACCAGAGGCTTAGAATTTTTGGCATTTCATTATCAACATAATAGGCCCATTATTTAAGAGAAAATGGCCAATCACAATTACCCTGTCAAAATATTAATATCGTGATGTTTTTTTTATAAAAAAAATTATTATAAATTAAGAATATTCAGCACACACTGATAGAGTGATAGTTTCATAAAAATATATTTTAATATCATAATCAAAATCAAAATCAAAATTAAAATCCCTGTCCTAAAAGTAGTGGGTAGGGTATATATATGCAAGTCAGTGGATGTTAAACTAGTATAATAATCATTAAGAGTGACTGAAAATGATTTTTAAAAATTTTAGTTTGGTATTGGCTGTAGCAAAATAGAGGTCATAATCAAGGCATTATTGGTATTTGAGGCGCTTAGCTGTTTAGTGTTTTATAATGTAAACAATTGATTAATGTATATCCAGCCATTTCAATAGGTTTAATAATTAACAATGGACAAATTTATATGACATAATCACATTGTATTAAAAGGATATATGCATGTCCTAACAAATTTCGGCTCATCACTATTCGATATTTTACATTGAGAGATTAAAGTGATACAAACCATCTTACAATTTGACTTTATAGGAATGAATGAAATCCACTATGCTATGGGAGCAAAAAATCACAATAATGAGCATCAGCAATATATCAATCGTAATAATAATTTGTGAAATAATAGTTTTAGGTTGTGCATGAGAAAGTATGTCACGTGTCCCACTCTACTAGACATAAGTAACACCAACTACTTTATAATAATAATAAAAATAAGACTTTTTTTATAATATTACAAAATGGCCTAGAAACCCAATCTGAAGCCCATGGAAAAAGCCCATGGAAAAAGCCCCAGATATAAGGCTTCTTACGAGATAAGCTTCCAAATAAAATAATAAAAAATAAAAATGAAATGAAATAAAAAATATCCTTACAAATTCCCTCCTCTTCTATTGGCGCCTTCACTTTTCAAATATAGCTCTCTCTCTCTCTCTCTCTCTCTCTCTCTCTCTCTCTCTCACACACACACACGACACTCTTTTGAGTTTTGATGGAGGTGCAGGGGAGGAGCAGGCAGTTGCAAGAACAAGCTGAGGATTCAGAAGATATTCAGCACGGCCCTTTCCCTGTCGAACAACTTCAGGTCCTCCATCTGCATATGTTTCCCCAATTATTCTCGCTTTCCTTTCTGGGTTTTCTCTCAATGCAAGTGGGATCAATTATTCAAGTTTCCACCTTTTCTTGTCAAGTAGAAATTGGGGATTACTGTTTCTCGGTAATTTGGTGGTTTTCTTTCTACTGTATGGGGAACCCAATTTATTAGGCGGCAGCAAATAGCCCTCTGACTTAGTTTTAAGCATCGGATCTCGTACGGTTTCTTTCACGAAAACGGTTCTTGCACTTTCTTGAATGCCCCAATATCCTTGAGGAGTAGAGAGAATTCTTGATGAAAATGGATATTACCCGGAATAGGTTTTTATTATGGTGTTGATAATAGACTGAAAATTATTGATGTTAACTGTGTTTTGTGCTAGCCAATTTTCTTAGTTTTTGACAAAAATGCACCGTCTCAGATTGAGATTACAGTAATAAGGGCAGCTGATTTTCAATCATTATACAGTTAATCTTATCATTCAGGTGTTGAAAAACTAGTTATGGGCTCTGATGTTGTTGCTTTCCTTGTATTCATTCAAGGCATCTGGCATTGCTGCTACAGACATAAAGAAGCTCAAAGATGCAGGGTTGTGCACCGTGGAATCAGTGGCATACTCTCCAAGGAAAGAGCTTCTGCAAATAAAAGGAATCAGTGATGCCAAAGTTGATAAGATCATTGAAGCAGGCATGTTTTCTCTTTTCAGAATGTGGTGATGTAGCACCTTTTCACTCGTTTTGTTTTAACATTTTGAACAGCTTCAAAGCTGGTCCCTTTGGGCTTCACGAGTGCCACCCAACTACATGCTCAGAGGCTTGAAATAATCCAAATAACCTCTGGATCTAAAGAACTGGATAAGATCTTAGAAGGTAGTAGCTTCTCTATCACCGACCACAATATATAAGTATTCACTCTGCTTACTGCAAATTCTCGTGTGATTTCTCTTTTGACAGGAGGGGTTGAAACGGGGTCTATAACTGAATTATACGGGGAGTTCCGCTCCGGGAAGACTCAACTGTGTCATACGCTTTGTGTAACCTGCCAAGTAAGATAGTATAGGATGGCAAGTTCAGTGTTGATGTTTGCCTAAAATCCCTTGTGACTGCAATTTTGTTTCAGCTTCCATTAGATCAAGGTGGTGGTGAGGGTAAAGCAATGTACATCGATGCTGAAGGGACATTCAGGCCACAGAGATTGCTCCAAATAGCTGACAGGTCAGTGCTGGTTTGTGGAGAATGAGCCACTTACATTTGCCCATCTATTTTTGAATGTTTAATTACGTGTAAGAAGTGGGACATGTAGGTTTGGGCTAAATGGTGCTGATGTTTTGGAGAATGTGGCCTATGCACGAGCCTACAACACTGACCATCAGTCAAGGCTGCTTCTTGAAGCTGCATCAATGATGGTGGAGACCAGGTATTTGACATACAATCATGATCCTTATTTCATTCATATCAATATATAATATATTCTTATTGAATGATTGCATGGTGTATAGGTTCGCCCTGATGATTGTAGATAGTGCCACTGCACTTTATAGAACAGATTTCAGTGGGAGAGGGGAGCTGTCGGCGAGGCAAATGCATCTGGCTAAATTCTTGAGAAGCCTTCAGAAGTTAGCTGATGAGGTAGTGTTTTAACAATGTGGTGTTGAAAATTTTTTGGGGTATGAACTAACTTATTGTGCTGGTTTTGGGCTTGCAGTTCGGTGTGGCCGTTGTTATAACAAACCAAGTGGTGGCGCAAGTTGACGGTTCGGCCGTTTTTGCTGGTCCTCAGTTCAAACCCATTGGTGGCAACATCATGGCCCATGCTACTACCACAAGGTTAGCTTTGAGGAAAGGGAGGGGAGAGGAGCGAATCTGCAAAGTTGTTAGTTCCCCCTGCCTTGCTGAAGCTGAAGCCAGGTTTCAGATATCTACTGATGGAGTCACAGATGTAAAGGATTGATGCCTTGCCTCTTCTCTTCTCCACATGTATTTCAATTTCTTGATTCTGGTCTCAGCAAATCTCCATGTTGCATGCTTGCTTTTCTAAAAATAAATAAAAATATTATACAAATGAAGCAACAGATTCTAATGAAAAAGGGGGGAGTTTTCTGGATGGTGACAAATTTTGAACGTGTAAGAAATAAGATGATGTCATATAAAATAGACAAGGAAAGCTATCTCCGAAATACGCATTTTCCACTTGACTGGTAATGAAAGATTTATAGATGCAAAATTATGCTGTCTACAAACGGTTGAAGCAGAAAACAGGAAGTAATTGAAGAGTGAAAAGAGGTATTATTGGTTGGAGAGCTTATCTTGCGAGTGTTCTTCACGAAGGTTGGACTGGAAACTGCTCGGAGGAATTGTTGAGGAGAGCCACTGATCTGGAACCATTAGAAAATAAGCAGACATGGCTTTCCTAAACCTTTTCTTGTATTGTTTTGGGGAAATTATTGTGGGCGAAGCATTTTTGGGTCCTCCAAGAATGCCTGATGCCTTCACCCAGGTCTCGAGATGCTTGTCCCATGTATATTGCCTCATGAAATCTATGATTCCAAGCACCAGCTCGTGTTTTTCCTCATCCATGCCAACAAGCAGCGAGTAGTCCATCACGTCTATTGACTGGTGCACCATCAGATGGAAAGAAAAAACAGTATGAGCGGTGGTCCACAAGAACAATGACTACGGAGAGTCCACTCAGCAGTAAATATAGGTGCGTTTCAATAGGAGAGAGAAATATAAAGCTTACAGCAAGAAATGAAGTGTCGTTCCACACAGCTCGCTCTAACAGACGCTTTGCCTTAGTTCCTAAGAATATAGGAGAGGTTGGCATAGCCTCTATCAGATTCTGATCAAGCAAAACTTTATTGCTTCCACTAGAATCTGGATTATATCTTGATCGAGCTGAACCTTTAAGGTCATACAGTCGGGTGATATTGCGTCTGAAAAGAAGATTCTCCATCACCAAAACGTCCATTCTGGACTCTTTCCCTCCTTTCAAATGCTTTGACGTGACCTTCATGCCAACAATCAACAAAAAGATCAGCCAATGCAGCTATTTAAATTGAAGCAGAAAGTAGCAACATGGTAAAAATGATGTGTTTTCAAATTTGGAAACATATGATAAGTTTCATGCAACGTAATTTAAAGTTATCTGAAGAAAAAGAAAAAAAGGCGAAATAATCAAGCAGGACCCAGCTAGTACCTGGTAAATGCCTAAAGATCTTTGCAAGGCACGTCGGGCATCCAACATTTATCGATTCAGATAAGTACTTGAAATACGAAGGTGCAAACTTAATAAATGACTCGAGCTCTGTCTTAGTTACTTGTTTGATTATAAATCTGTCATCCAATGTTTTGGCAAAAAAGACATTGCTTTTACCACCCTGTGCACCCCACTTCTTACAGCGACTAAGAGAGCGGATGAAATCAAACTCACTTGGACAGCAAGTTTTCCTCAAGGACTCAAACAGCTTAGCAAAATAACAAGTTACAGAATACTTCACTTTCCCTGGAGGACCATCATCAGTGAAAGTAATTCTGGAATGCAAGGTACTTGGAAATAGAAGAGAGTCCAAACCCGAAAAACTCCGTGATCCAGAGGACAAGATGCTTTCATCAGCAGTACCAATATTCTTCATGGATTCAAAACTTGACTCGTCAAAAGAATTGAGTGAAAAAAAATTAACCGAATCCAATATTGAAAATGAAGATGAGGGTTCCAAAGAACTTATCTGTTTATCAGGTTCTTCTGCCATAAATTTCTTATAATCCGGTGACAACAGAGCATAGGAAATTACGCTAGTAGGCTCATCATCATATATTGGCACAATAATGTCACCACAAGCTGAAGGTAGAAGTAGTCGAGCACCACCTAAATGTATCAGTTCTCTAAATGATGAGATATAAACAGGATTATACTCGGTAATTTTGCTAAGCTTCTGTGCAGTTGTTGAAAATTTGTTGTTGAGAGACCAATACAGAACTGAAAAAGGTATACTCAGCCAACTCCTTGGGTTTTCCAAATCACCTAGCCCCTTTGCCGGCAGTACAGGACGCTTAGAGTCTTCACCCACAGACCTTTCACTTTTACACCGACCAAAAACTGGCCCTGCAGTGATTGAAAAAGTACTAGCAGACTCTCTCCGGGAAGTGTTGGGAGATGAAACAGTACTGCATCCAGAAAACACATTTTCTGGCTGCTGATTCCCTGACCGTGCAGTATCTAGGTTATTGGATGTATTTTCCATTTCCAGGAATTGCCCCTCTGATCGAGCCCTTCGCACAGTTTTACCATTCTGTGGGATGTCTGACTGGTAACTCAAAATTATGTCAGAAGGACTATATGGCTTGGCATCCTCTATATTGCTTGAGACCCGATCTATTACTAATCTATTATGAATCTCATTCAGACATATTATACTGCAATCTTCTCCCTTGTTAGGCATTTTATGAGCAAAAGAAGAATTGCAACTGCTTAACCCTCTACTAGACCTGGAAACCTCTTCCATCTCCGACCGCTTTTCCTTGAGATTGGCAGGGTTCTCCTTCAGTATTGAACCGCTCAAACTTTGGACATTATGTTTGTTTAGCTGCATCAACCGCTGGTCCCAGACATAAGAATGAAAAACTAGCTGCCTTTTTATTCTGTTGATCTCAAGAATGTCCATCTCCGTTTGATCATATTTAACTTCCCTTTTAACCACACTCCACAATGATTCCTAAACAAAATTCACTGCTTCAGGAAAACGGAATGAAAGGAAATCTAATTACGAGCAGCTACACGTGAATCCACCATTATACAGTTCAATCACATGAGAGATCACAATGTATTTTCTGATTGCAGTGGCACTACCAGTAAACTCAGCATATATAACCGATTAAATGGAAGAGAAATAATAATCACTTTCATTTTTCTTCTATTTTAAATAACCCAAAAATTGAGTAGAATAAGAAAAACCAGTGTTAGAGAACTAGTAGTTCACCAAAAGTGGATCCACAATAACACATTCAGACTTGCATATTCATGGATGGACAAAGGGAAAAAGTCATATCTAGGGAGACAGCTAATGTCAATAAGAATACCTCAAATTCTTCTATTTCCTTCTGAAGCATCAACTCCAGTTCGGCAATCAATTTTCTAGATTCATTTGCTTTTTTGCTGTCATCATCCCTGACTCTGTCTGATATCTGATGCAGTACTTCCAGAACTTCAGTGAAAAGGAGATCTGCCATGCTCCTGACCTAAAGTTACATTAAATCCAGCAATGAAATTGTGAATTACAGAAAGCAGATAAAGAATAAGCAGATTCTCCATATTATCTTACATCATCAAATTCTTTCTTTACCCACTCCTCTTTGTAATAGTTGAATTCAAGCTTTGGGGGTGGGAGATGGACAGAATGAACATTGATTGGAGCATACCGAAAACATGCAACCATCCTCCCGAAGCTACATATAAGACAATTATGTCAATAAGATAGAGGCAACAATCAAAACAAACTATGTTAATGAGAAGAAAGCATCAATCAAATGTTCAATGAAAGCTGTTCGAGCAATACAGAAAAGCAAGCTGCAGACCAGCTGTCTTCAGTTTTGTAATATGATTCTCACATTAATATGAAAGGATTGTTTCTCCTTATTTTGAAAGATAGAACACAAACAACACTGAACTTATCTTCTCTCTACAGCACACCAATACACGTCTCCCAAAAAAAGGAATGCGAAATAGAGCATGAAATCAGATTCAAAGAGGAGATCCCTCTAAAGTAATGGGTGGACATGAGAGCACAGAAATAATTCAAAAAACCAGATCATCAAATGATACTCTTCCTTTTCTATCACTCAGACAACATACTTGGCAGAAAACACGTACCCATAAAACCGAAGGCAATTTCTATGAAGGGAATGGCCACAGGTAGCAACTCTGCTTGCAGCTGCATGATTTGAAAAGCTGAGTTCCAAGAATTTTCCAAAAGATAAACCCCAGGCAGCATCTGACATTACAACTCTTTTTGTGGCTGGAGGAAAACCATTGGTTCTTGGACATCGTAAGCATCGATGCCACATCCAGATTTTTTCTTCCCTCTCACCTGGCAAAAGGGATTCTTGAAGCTTTCTCACAGAGATGGTAAGGCTGCCTTGTTGATGAGTATAGCAATGAACATGGGCCTCTGAAGGCATTTCACATGAGCTACACCGGGATCCCTGCCAAAAAGTTTATAGACCAAGATTAAAATAATCTTTGAAGAGATGTAGTACAATCGTTGAGTACATAGACATTTATAAGAAAATAGTGTACCTGATCAAATAGATGGTCTCTAAGAAACCGACCCAAAGGTTTATCAAAACTGCCATAGTACTTAATACGAAAGAGATGAGCACGCTCACATACACTTCCTTTCAGCACACATCTTGTAGAAAGAGAGACCAGAATACTTTGATTATCAGATGGTGTGAGAGGAAACTCATCTCTTAGTGTTTCCAACTCCCCTAGGCGATCAGTTTTATGCTGCCCTAAGAGTATTGACTCAGATTTGTCCAAGTTCGAAGGTTGTCCATTCTCATCACCGGAAGAGAAACTAAAACCTTGCCCTAGAGCATTGGAGTCATATAAATGGCTAGAATTTAAAGTATCATAGAGCTGCTCCCATTGAGTACCTGATAAGTCAGCACCAGATGTAGCATCCACATTTCTAATTCTAGCTTCATCATTAGGAATTTGAGCAATAGAACCTTTTGATAAAATAGACACTTCCTCAGACATTGGAGTTACTGATGTCTGTCTGCCATCGAGAAACTGGTCATTTCTAGATTGAAATGCAGGGTAGAGCTGCTGTTGAGCTTGACGTTTTTCAGTGGAAGGAGAATCATAACCAGGAATCACAGAAATGGACCTATGAATGATGGACGGCTGATCTGGAAGTGCGACTTTTATTGGAGATTTCAAAGGTAGTTCTGGTAGAGAAGCACCTTCATCAGCAAGAAATGAGGTCTCCAGTGCTAAATGATAAGCAGCAAATACACCATAATGAACTACATGCTTAACTTTCTTCAGCTCATCCCCACTAGCACCCTTGAGCAGAATCTGACTCCCGAAATGAAATAAAATTAATACAGAACTGAAAAGATGCCTAGGGACCAGTTAAGAATAGGTAAAATAAGAACTCAAGAGGCTATAACTTAAGATAAATTAATTGATTGCATATTACACATATACTGATCCAAACGCAAGAGTGCCAAAACTAAAAGTGACATGAGGAAACTGAAGTTCAACTAAAAAAAAGAAATCATTGTATAAAAAATCTGCTATTCAGGAAACATGACTACAAAGGAAACCATACAAACCAAACTATTGACAGTGATTAACCTCTCACCTCGACCATTTCCTCAACAACAAAACTAATGCATATGTGTATGTGTGTATGTCCTCACAGAAATTTTGAGATGACAAGCAAAAGAGGAAAATCAAGCTACACAGTTAACCATGCTATCAGTCATCAAATCAAATATACAGAAGTTGGTTCACAACTATCGATATGGCACCAAGTAACTGGTTAAAACATGTTTCGGCTCAAGTTGCCGAGGGTATTCACAGAGAGCTGTTTCATTTGACACACCAAACTCACAAATCACGGTATCCAAAACACAGCAAAACCCTTTGTTCGTTTCCTTAATAAAAAATATTAGAAATTGTAATCCACTAAAGTCTTGTAACTTACAGTACATCCCAATGGCCGTGGGCAACCTTCAAAAAACATCAGTGTCTTCACCAACTTCTTTCCACATTGTCCAGCAGAACCAAGATCTTCAAGAAATTTCTCCACATGAAATGTGTCACAATATCCCAGTTTTGGTGCAGAAAGACTGTCAATCGAAGGAACTATTTGGCCGCCACTACAACGAGCAATTCGCTCTAAAAGTGGTTTCTTGATGTTAAGAACCAGAGATATGTTCTTGGCAAGAAGATATTCTTGCGCATATCTAGATACTGATTTTTCTACCAGAAGAATGTTCGGGTGGTGTGCGTCAATTTTTGCTACAGCCATTTTCAAATGGTCCATTTCCTGTACAGAAATTGCAGGCATACACGGTCAAGAAGTAGACAGCACCGGAGCAAGATAACAAGAATATTTATTTTTAGGGCATTATGGAGCCACTGACAATACATAACTCAAAGTTACAGAGTTTACTCGTAGTCACAACCTGCTGTAATAAAGTATCAAAACTCGATAAGTGATTAGCAACCCGCTGGTACTCCAGGGCACCACCAAGCAGTAGAAGTCGTGCTTTATCAATTTTTGAATTCATTCGCCGGTGAGCCACATTTTTCTTGCACACGATCCCTTTAATCACCGTACTTGTGAGAAAGAAGTATGAATCTCATCAGAATTGCCAAATACAAGATGGAGCCAGCTGTGTGCACACATTAAAAGAGGAATGCAGGACTGAGATTTTCATAATTTTGAAAAGTAGATATTTTCCTTTCGTGTCCTCAGGATATATAAAAGCCATAGTAATTAATAGGTTGGCAAAGGAAAGAAAAACCAATTATAAAACTAAGGAGGTTCTAGTAGTTTTCATTCAAACACATTATACACTAAATCATCCCAGACATCACACTCCAATGGAAGTAATATAATAGCACAAAATTATATGTTGTTGCATTCTAAAAATCATTGACACAAAAGAAAAATTACGCAACTGCATTAAGAAAACAACCATAATAATATCTAGCAACCATTTAGATGACAGGAAAATAAAAAACGCATGAAAACTGTAATAATGATTGACCGTGAGGAATATTTAACATATCTGGACAAGCAAAGCCAGCTGGGATATTTATATTAATAATTATCTCTTAATAACAATGGTGTGATTCCTAAATGATCTGACATCAAAGTAAATATAATACCTCTCACTTCGATTCCCACAAGCTATGCACTTGACTTTGACATATCCCCCAGGATCCATTCCTCCACCCCGGCTTGTATCCGGCTTTAGAAGAGTAGCAGCTTCCCATGACAATTTTGTAACAATGTCCAACCAACTATCATGACTTGGAGCAGGAAGGTTTTCAGCCTGCAAAAGTTGAGATATAAGAGTTCTGAAATGCCCATCAACGACTCGTGTCATCGCTTTCCGGTGTTCCTCATTTGATCTATCCCTATTTCGAAGTTCCCCAACTACAAAGCTGCTCGACCTTAGATAACCCCACTCTCCTGTGGCATCCTCACCAGGATCATCATCATCATCATCAGATACACACACTTCCCTCTCATCCTCTTCATCCTCAGGATCCGGAGGAAGCCAGATAAGACCATTATTTTCATAATCCATAGCATCAACATCTACACCCATCACATTTAGAGGAGATGATCCAGATTGAACATGAGTATTTTGTACATCTGTTTCTTTCCTTGTTTCATACTCCAATGATCCTTGCCTCTCAAGATCCTCTGACACCAGAGCTGAACTATTAGCTGGGTGTGTGCTTTCCTCATTAGGTTGTGTTTCACGAGCCTCATAGATGTGATCAATCTGACAGTAGTTGTTGGTCCCAAAGCCCATGTCCGGGCTCAGTATAGTTGTTTCAGAGTGTGATATATGGATAGGGTAGTCATCATCCTCATCATCACTCCTGGGATAACCAATGGAATTATTATGAAGGATGCGACAAATAATACAATCTTAATAACAATTTCACTAACAATAAAAGTTTTTGAAAAAACGATGCTTAATGACAGAAATTGGAAAATGGACTGAGCCAAACAGCAACAAATACCATGACCACTATGATTATAGAAACAAAACATATAACCATTATACGCATGTAAATAACTACAAGAAACCACTGACATCATCAATACATGGTGAGTTCTATGCGTCTTACTTTTTTGATAACGTGCTTATAAGACCCCTACATGGAAATCATTTAAGAAAACAAAGCGAAGAAAAGGTATCATGAAAAATTAAGCATTTGCACAAAATAGGATCTAATCAAGATGCAGTAAGTGAATCCAAAAAAAAAAAAAAAAGAAAGTAATGACATTTCCTCAATTATGTCAGAGAAAAGAAGGAATAATTTTCAGAGAGTACCTACTGTCCATAGAATCAAGATACTCAAGTTGTCCTGCGCTCTTTGCCTGGTCTAGCTTTGGTGACTTTGTATCCATCTCTGCAGATGAATGAGGACTCCAGCCAACACCACATGAAACATGCTGAAAAGGCCCAGTGGAGAATTCAGCAGAACCAGCACTGCTGCGACTGTTACAGGTGCAGCAACTAGATTGAGTGCTCACTAAACTTGTTGAGGAGTGGGACGGAGTGAGCCGAGGACTCGACTGCATAGCATCACTGCCAGTAGCTGACTGCTGCTTCCGTTGCTTGAAGCAGTAATTACAAACCTTAATCCTATCCCTATCTTCCCGTCCACTCTTGGGCTCATCAGGATGTGCAGGCACTGTATTTATGGTGCACCTGCCACAGAAAACCCGGCCACACAAGCGACAATGATGCTTGCGGTTGAAAATAGTAAATGGAGAATCACACTCGTAGCACACCCTACAGCTCTCATCGGGCATCCAGAAATCTCTCGACATGTTTGCAGATTCCGCCCTCATCGGAATCCATGATCTCAAAATGTCGACAATCTCAGACAACTTTTTACTATCCGTACTGCCCATGAACGCATATAAACATCGAAGCTCATGGTTATGTACCAATCCTCAGCCACTGACAGTCTAGCAATAGAATTCCTAAAAACGCAAATAAATAGAAAATAAATATTGAATAAAAACCTAAAACAAAAGGAATGTTACGGCAATTACCAGGACATCAGAAATAGCCCCTCCCTCAGAAAATCCAGCTAACAGCATACTATCAACGCACGAGCAGCAAACAGTAACATTTAGATCGAAATCACGAAGTAAAAAAACATCACACAACTTCTTCAGCAACTCAAGCTACACCAATAACAAGTAACTACATAACAAGCTCAAAAGAGATTAAAAAAAAAAAAAAAATAGGTAAATGCAGTGCGCCTAAAACACAGAATCAACCTAATTTCCAAATAACAGCAGCTGCTACTAATTTACTAACTTCAAATGATCACCAACACAGTTATTTATTCAGAACAATAATTCAAATTTTTTTTCATTTTGTTTATGAACAAGCAGCATACCTAATCCTGCATCGTTGCACTCACAGAAGTTCAGCAAACTCAATTAACTCTGTCTGCAACGTTGTCACTTATCCACCTTGTGAATCTAGCGCAACGCATGTGAGCACCTGCCGCTAAAATACGTATCTATCCAATCCAACCACGACAGAAATAGAAAAAAATAAAAAATGCTGATATAAAATAGTAAGAAACCGAAGCAGAAAATATAGGAGATTTGTGGTCGAAACTCCCGAGATGGAAAGAGTGAGATTGTTTGGTGGTGAAATTGGCGGGTTATGCAATAATGAAAAAAATAAAACACTATGAAAAATGGGAAGCATGTATGAGAGAGAGAGAGAGAGAGAGAGAGGGTCACGAATATAGTATGAGTGGGAGGATGGCGACGCAGCTGAAAGAGAAATACGCTCAGAATTCACAAATACGAAATGAGTAATTTTCTAATGCTCTTCCACGTGTATTCCTAACATTAAATACAAAAGAATTCACCTCCAGATTAAATTATAATTTTTGAAGTATATAGTATTATGTATAGGGATGTGTAACGGCCTTTCACATCCATGAAAATGTGAGATGCTTCATGAAATTGGAACCACTGTCAGCATCAAATATTAGTTTAATAAATAACTCAAATTCCATTCGGATAATGCATCGAAATGAAAAGGACTTCTTTAAAAAATAATATATTATGCTAGCGTATATTATTCAACGGTTCCTCAATATTTTAAGGATGCTTTATTTGTAGAGATATCTGGTTATAAACTTATAATTAAAATTTTATTCTAGCTCTTAAAGAGATTCAATCGTATAAATTATGTACAAGCGTATGAGCATATATAGACATTGTAATAAAATGGAAGCACCTAGAATGTACATCGATGTCACTAGTTGTGAAGCAAGCCCATCAGCAAATCTTATATAAAACATTTTATGCACAAATGAAATAGGTCCTCTGTATCACAATTTGGAGTAAAGGTCTCTGAGAGCAGCATACAATGGATCGGCAGCCTTAGGCCTATCCACATGTCCAAGAAGAATATCAGTTGTAGTTAGGTATGGATCGCCATAAAAACTAAGATTTGCATCCATTCTTGTTGCAACAATGTTCCCTTCTAGTGAGACCCCAACAAACGCACCTGAGACATAAAAAAAATATGTGGGGTAAGTTATTTCATTGATGAATTATTAACATAGCATTGGCACAAGAAAGCACATGACATGATGACAATGCTTATTTTGTTTCATTATTCACTCTCTCATATAATCTTGAGCTAGAATTACTGATCATAGAGTCAAATAAATCCAAATTGAGTCATATCTATGATACTTCATCTGTTAAGATCCTTGTTACTATTTCAAAATATTACTTCATAACATCTAAAGTAATTTGGAATGTTTTTTTTTTTTTGCAAAAAAGTATTAGTCACCTGTAAATAATGTTCACTGACCAGAGTTCTTGAAAGTTTATGCATTTGGCCAATCCAAAAATGGAAACAATAAATTTATCCTCACAATCGAACTTAAAGAGATATTCACAAGCTATAAAGAGATATCGAGAAAATAATAGATCATACCTTTACTACAGCTGTAAGTATAACACATGCCAGAACCCTTTTCACCAGCTCGCAAATCTGCCTCGACGACTCTCCCAATTGGTCCAGCAGCAGCACTGCAACCGGCACCAAGAGAAAAATGCATGCGGCTGCAAAATGTTTTCACAGCTTTGGTGTTATGCAGCACAAATATGAAATCCATAAGTTCACCCCCAACCTGTGATTAAAAATGAAATACAAAATTCAGGCTTGGTTATACAACCTGTCAGTGGAAAACATAAGTCTTGTGAATACTGAATATGAACAAATACTATTCAAGGGAGAACACAAATTTGTAGTTAATGAAAATCTCAGATATAAAAAAGTGTCAAAACTCACTAAGGATTGATTTCAGCTACAGGTTTCAAATAATTACCAAATCATAAAAGAAATATGCAATAAAGATGTTGATCCTTGAAACTCAAAGCCTACCTGTGCGCCCCATCCCAAACCAGCAGATAGAATAGCAGATGGTGCAGACCATGACCCATCCGGTCTTCGGGCAACAACCAAGCCAGTCCCAAGTTTATAAGCAAGTAAGACACCAGCTTTAGCAACTGTCAAGATTGCCAAACCTCTAGCTCCTTTCAAAACAGCAGCAGGTATAGACTTCTCAGGGTTCAACCTAGCTACCTGTTAAGGAAACTCTTTAAACTTTCACTTTCTACAGATGACAGTAGCTTTCATTCAATGAAGAATAACTTTCTACTCATCAACAACAGCCAGAGTTCAGGAGGACTAATACAACAAACCTTTATCAAGAATCTGAATTCTTGCAACTCCAAAAAATAAATAAATAAAGAAAAATCTTTCACATACTTCTCACATTTTAAAGATTGAACATAAGAAATGCAGCAAGTCAACATTTTTTCTCTTAAAGAGTATTTAAATGGATAAGTCTTGGACCTGGGTAAAGCTCCTCAACGTATTGGTTGACTTGTATATTTCATACTCCATGGACAAACCCACAGGAAGATTCAGCCACCCTCTTGAACTAGTCCAGTCCATCACATCATGCTTGGCAACCTGGGCTGCATTGCTAATGGTATTGATCAGCACACATTGCAGTGGATCTAACCTATCATAGCAAGTATCACACACCCTCTGAGGATTCCTCTCCCTAAACTTAGCAGGTAATAGACACCTGCCTTTGGAGCACACCCTACAAAAGATGCCTCCACAAAAGCGACAATGGTGTCTACCGCGTGTCAAAGCTGTGAAGGGCGCATTGCACTGCATACAAACTTTTGTAGAACTGTCTGGCAGCCATTCTGGAGGTTCAGCTTCTAGGACATCTTTGTAAGCATTATAACTAAAAGCATTTTGCTCAAGAAAAGGGGGAGCACTTGGAATGTACACTGATGAACGCAAGACTGTCTCTCCATCCTTAGAAGATCCAAGGAATGACACATTAGAACTAGGCAGTTGAGGAAGACTTCTTAGACCAAACTGATCTTTATTACGCCCAGTCAGAATAGCAAATATTCCACTCATCACATTTTTCAAGTTCACTTCAGGTGGGCCATTTCTTGCTAAAGAGGCATACTGATCCTCATCCAAATCATGGTCAACAGGATATGGATACGGCACTTTCTGACCCAACACCTCAACATTCTGGCCTTTTTTCACCGGCCAAGGAGTGTCCTCAAAGTCATCTAGATAAGCAAACATGTTATTCTCCTTTTCAGGATTAGAGATGGATGCATATGAAACTTTCCCTGCTGAAGCCATGAAGCGATCAACAACAATGGAGATAGACGAAATAACACCTGAACCAGCTTTAGAAAATAAGAAATATACGGAGGCAGATTCATTAAAACTGATGTCTACTCATATTATAATACAGCATATTCTCAAAAGATGAAGATAACCAACTAA
Organism: Plectranthus barbatus; assembly: GCA_026898455.1. Lineage (NCBI taxonomy): Eukaryota > Viridiplantae > Streptophyta > Magnoliopsida > Lamiales > Lamiaceae > Plectranthus > Plectranthus barbatus. The sequence goes on along the minus strand of JAPKLW010001539.1, from coordinate 66,955 downwards.
AGCAAAACAAATTGAACCCATATTAGTTGAATTTAACTGACTACTGGAAACACACAGCAAAATAAACGGAATCTAATGCTGGATGAAAATAATGCATCCGGTCATCTGGAGTTCTGGACATATCAACAGCGGAATCTACAAAATCACCATGATTACGAAAAATAACCAAAATATTGAATTGAACTGTAAATAAAAAGGCTAAAATTCAAAACTTGCAACTAAATCTACATAGTTCAAAGGGCTTATTCAACACCTAACCCAGATCAACAATATTTATGAACTAACAAATAATACCGCACCAAATCTTAATTCAAGTCGATAAATAAACCAGAAACATAATCACTAACCGATACAAATACGAATTCGTGAATTGAAAGCTTTGAATTCCAAGGTTAAGGCGATGAATGAACACGATTTTGAGCTAAAACTAAACAGATATTTAAAAGTTCGTATCGATTACTAACTAGAGGGAATCCTCAAAATTTTGAAAACCCCTAATTATCGGGGATTTGGTATTTTTAGTTTTTTTTTTAAGCGTTTGTTGCGAATTGCGGAGGAGTATGCGCAATTAGAAAAATATTTACTTCGGCGAAAACCTGAATATCACGTTTCTTTTTAGGATAAATATTTCGTCTAAATTAAATATCAGGCTTTTCATACTGTTATTTTACAAAAAAAATTAAAAAAATATATATGGAAGATCAATTCTAATCCAAACGCAAAATTTATAGTTTAGAATATTCAAAGTATTAGTTTTTGTAAAAAGAATGTTGCAACAATCTCAATTTAAAAAATTATCATTTTTTATATTGATAGAGCAATTTACAATTTATTGAAACATGTAATTTATTATTCACCAAGAGTTACTCACAAGTTATACGAAATGTAAGTTGTTGAAATTATTTCTCTTATTTCCCATTTTTTACAAACTAAATAATTGCGTATCAAGCAAAAAAAAAATTTAACTTGGAAACTTTAGTTTCTATCAAACGATATTGGCTCGGTAATGTAGTACAACTAGGTGCAACAACGCCTGCATATTAATGCTGGTACATAGTAATCATGAACTCGCACAATAATAATGGGTTAGTGTTGAGTCTTGATGGATTCGTGTCATTATCGTGTCGACCCAATAAGGACACGAAATTTTTGTGTCATGTTTGTGTAGTGTTCGTGTTATATGACAATCTATCATATTCCGTGTCGTGTTAGGACTATCCGATAACATATCATGTTTCGTGTTATCCACTAAGAAATTAATAAATAATATTTATTGTTATTATTATTACTATCTTATCATTTATCAACTTAATTTTACACTTTTATATAGTGACCGTGTCGTATTCGTGTCAATATCGTGTTATCAGATCGGGTTCTTAATAAGTCAATTTCATATTTGTGTTGTTAACACTATTATATAGTGACCGTGTCGTATTCGTGTCAATATCGTGTTATCAGATCGGGTTCTTAATAAGTCAATTTCATGTGTCTGTGTCGTGTTCGTGCTTGAGGTTTAATGGATCGTATCGTGTTCGTATCGAACTTAATGGATCGTGTCACTATAGTGTCGACACAAAAACAACCCGACACGCACAAATTGTCAGCCCTTAATATTCCACATATGACATATCATCCTTTCTAAAAAGTCTATCCGTGAATCATAATTCAACTTCAAATACAAATAATATAATACAAAAACACAAAAAAGAAGCAGAAAATCAGACTGCCAAATTGCGCCCAAAAAGAACATCAGGGGATCAGATTGTGACAAATATATCATATATGTATAACAAGTTGCATGAGAAAGCACCGCAGTCAAAGAAGATGAAATGGAACCATCAGATCCTTAGTTTCTTTCCAGGATGTGAATCATCATCATACGCCCTGTTATCATCGTTGTTCTCGCCCATCTCAGCCTTCTTCCGAGCCAGTATCTTGTTTATCTTGTGCAGGTCATTGGTGAGTTTCTGATCTCTGTTCTGTTTCCGAGTCTTCCGGCCATCTTGCATTTTCACACCAAACTGGAATGCAGCTTTCGGCATTGCTTCCTTCTGCTCATTGTATTTAGCCCATTCTTCTTCTGTTTCGAAGTCCCACCTGTGAAGCCGTCCCTTTGCCTGTTGGAATAATTAAATCTTTCACATTAAGCAGGTTTTCTGCGAAGATTTGATGATATGTGCAATGAAAATCAAAGAAATAGTAGGGACAAAGCTCACCCTTCCACCCATGTCCATTTTGGACAAATCACCTTCGTCATCACTGTCTACAACTTCACGATTGTATTCTTGGTAGCCAGGGTAGCATTCAGAGTAACTTTCAGATATGAAATTAGGGTCTTTCTCTCGAGCATCCTTCTCCCTTAGTTGTTGTAGCCTTTGATCATCCCTCTTAAACACAGATCCTAAGCCCCTGTCCTTCTCTTCTTGAGTCATGAAACGTGGATCTTGCAGGACGGTTGGATCAGCTTGCATTTCATAAGCCTGAACGTCTTGCTGTAAATACTGCTCGGGGTACACCACTTGCTCAGCATATTGGTAATTCTGCCACTCTCCCTGGTAGCCACCAGCCAATGCTTGCGCTTGCAAAGCATCATACCCATTCTGAAAAGGATAAGATGAAGCCCTTTTGAGAAACATGGGGAAATTAAAGTGAAGTATTATCGAAAAATGGAATGGAGCTAAAACTACCCAGCAGTAAAGCAAATTGACGTTGCAGATACTGTCAAAAACCATTTGACTATAGTTAAACTCCTCTCAATACCAACCAATATAATCTCAAAAAAATTCAATCACATAACTGCAAAAGAGATTCACAAAATATTTGTATGTACTAAATATAACATGCACTCACCGCCTGTTGCCAGTCATGAGACAACTCAGCTGGTGGAACTGGTCCATAGGCTGGTTCAGCAAAGTAGGAGTTCTTCTCCTTGTTACGAGGAGATTCTTCCATGTCCTCCGAAATTGGGCTTTGGCTCATATCTTTAGTGGGAATAGTGTAGTCTACACCATCACCCACAAAAATATCCTCCTCTTCTTTCCTAGCAACAGGTGACCCCTGCTTCTCTTTTGGTTCAGGATTGTTCTTTCTCGGAGGTGGGGGAGGTGGCGGTAGGGGCTCTTCATAATTTTGATTCTTTAGAGAATCAGATTTCAGAATCCTCCCATCTTCCTCATATGCATTAGAAACAGAAAAATTCTTTCCTGAATAATGCATGCCACCATAGTAACAGGCACATTAGAAAATATATAGGAAATGAAAAGGCAGAGCCATGAGAAAAAATAATGGCCATCAAAAGAATACATACAGCAATGCAAATAAAAAATGTAAAAATAGATAAGAAAATGCATCTAATGATTGAGTTCTGCAATCAAGTTCAGTATCTACTTAGTTTAGACAAAATGAAAAAGTTACACAATATTGAATACATTAACAGTTTAAAAGCTAAACTAAAATGATCATTTCGACTAGAAATATAAGTTTGGCAAATGCCTGATAAACACCTTTTGCATCTTTGTCTTTCTTCTTCTTTTTCAGAACTTTCCCCGATGACCCAAGGCGAAGATATGACATGATTTTAGCAATTCGATCTAGCACTGAACCATCAACATTCACAGTAACCATTTCCTAGAAACAAAGGAAGGAGATAGTTTTCACACACATTCATAAGAAATTAATAACAAAACATACAAAAATAACACGAGACAGTAAAATACCTCAGGAACAGGGCAATCAGCTTTACTTCTGTGGACAGTTGTTGGAATGTCATGAGAGAACCCACTTTCCTGTCATACATAAATGTGTATGACTCAATTATTACATTGTAATCTGTGTTATAAAAGGTGCGCCTAGGCGATGAGGTGCGCTTCAGATTGATTTATTCGCCTCAAGACCTCTGAGGCGCACAGGTTACAATTACAATTAATAAAACACATTTTACCAATAAAGAGGACTACAGAACCTATGCAGGCTTCAAAAGCACACACAAATATTGAGCCAAAGTGCGGCCAAATCAGTCTTGTACAGACACACAGGCCATCGTACATAAAACAAGAAAGCAATAATTCAAAATGGCGAGATTAACATCAAAGCTCCACCAATTATTTGAAGCCACTAGAACTATAATAGGGCCAGCATAATCTTTGAAGATAAGTGAAACGATGGAGAAGGATAGTTTGTACCAAATATCACTTCATATTGAGAACAACCCAGTAGAACAAAATGCCCCAGCTATGAATGATGCATAAAATTTATTTCCTCTTTATTTCAACAGACAAGCAAAAATGTAGGTTGGCTGAAACATACAAATATTAATCTTACCATGTTAAAAATAAAAGCCATTCGTCCAGGAAGGAACATTTCATTTGTCTTGATGACTGTTTGTGGCTTGACTATCCATTGATAAACTGACTGTCATAAACACTACAGTTAAGTTCAATGAAAGTATCACGCCGAAGCCTAGCAAAAGAGAAAGATACCCCACAAGAAAAGTAACACGAACCTTTGCTGAAGCAGTGCGGAACACTATAGGCTGGTCATCCTTCTGTCCTCTGTTCACAGAAGAGATACTCTCCATGAAAAGGATTAAGAAAAATAAAACTGACAAATCCTGAACTTTTTACATCAAGTACTAACATATTCTTTTAATCCATTGACGTATCCAATGGGAAGAAAGCATTGCTACACAAGACACGACTAGTGAAAGAGGATTCATTTTCAGACCAAAGAGATCCAGCTGTAAATGCAAGAGTGGGTTCTTCCAGAGATGGGCCTTGTATTAATTATGATACTAGTAAATTCACAAAAAAAGTTTGTTTTTGAGTTTGCACAAGAAAATCAAAAGTAGCTCCGCTATGACAACCAACAAGCCACAAAAGAAAGCTAAGAAGAGCAGGAACATATTTCAACCAATTAAGGATCAGAAAAAGAGCACTGTACTTGGATTTCCCGTGATTCTCTTCTCCAACATCAGGCTTCTTGTCTATTTCACTCCGTACTTTATTAAGTAAAGCATAATCCAGCCCTTTGACCAAATGGGTGTGCTCAACATCACCTGAATGACATAATCTTCTCATAAGGGACACAGAGAAAACGTGGAAGAGCTCCAACTCAGTCATCATTCTATCTTAAACAGGAATTGGTATTGGTTGAGACAAAACCATAAGTCTGACAATGGTCAAGACTAACAAACTAGGATGTTGAGTATTTTAAAAAACATTTAGTATCAAAGGTACAAAGCACACATGAGCTGTAAGTAATAGCATTTAACCAGCATTTTCAAATACAAAGGAGAATAAACTTATATAAAGCCATAAATCTAAGAATCAAGAAACATACTTGATATTTGATAAACACGAGTAGCAATTACCATGTAAGCTTGGCGTTTCTAAATCTAAACTAGATAAAACTTAGTCACATAAATAAATCAAATTCCCTATATTGCATCAAAGATACATGCTAAGGAAAGGTACTCCGCATTGTTGGAGATATTAGAGGAATGAGGACTAATATATATTGGTCAAAAACAATATCCATAAAGTTCGAATAATTGTAGAGAAGCATTAAAATAGAATGAAGTAAGAAGCGGAAGCTTCGTTCCCTAAAGCTCATATAACATAGTTAAGATCGTCCAAGAGAAGAGACAAGCTCAAACAGAAACACAGACTTCCACCTGAATAAAACAATAAACACAAATCATCCGGCAACTCCTACCTCCAAGATATTTGCTCTTCTCGATAGATAACTTGTGCGCATCAGCAGACCTATGTATAAAAAACAAGACAAATGTAATTATACACGGCAATTGAAGTACAAAATAATGCATAAAAGGAGCTGATGCCAGGGATGGTGCAGTATCTTACAAGAGATCAACAGTTCCCGGCGGAGCAACAGCATGAAAGGACGTCAACTCAGTAATCTCGTAATCTGGATTCTGATCTTCTCTTCGTTCTTTAGCTCTGTCCCTGTACTTCGGCAGCTCGGGCTCCTCCGCCTTCTCCTCCTTACTGAAAATTCCACACACACACACACACAATTAAGCCACAATATACACACGCACGCACGCACAACACCTCCAATGATTTTCATAAACAATTGCAATACAAATTAACCGCATTCATCTAGCATGACTCCAGGCCAACTCAAAGAGATTTAAAAACGAAAACAAGCACTCAATTGCAGCGACGATTGCAAAGATATACAAGGGAACACATACTAGTGACGGCGAACGGTCTTTTCCTTGTGATTACGCTTCGACGACATCGCTGTGAACGTGAGAAGAGCAGCAGATTGTTCAATTAATCGATTAAGGAGTGGATATAATTTGATGAAAAAAAAAATAGCGGTTTAACCGTTTAGGGTTTTTGGATAGGAAATTTGGTACTTAAATTGTATGCAAATAAATAATGGCCGAGAGAGAGAAGAGTGAAGCGTTGCTCGTTAAAAATTTAATGGAATTGGGGGAGAGGCCCAGGTGAAATTAATCGACACAATTTTCTTGAAATTGCGCTTAATTTCACTAAAATAAAAATTACTAGAATATGATATTTCACTCTTTTATGATAGTTAATTCATTCTCTTATGTAGATAAAAAATATATATATAGAATTGTCAATTAAAGATCCAAAAGATAATTTAATTATCGATTCAAGACCTGAAATATAATTTGTCAATTCAGGACCCGAAAGATTAAACAATTTTAAATCCAAATCCTCATATTGAATTCCTGGATTGAGAATTATATGATTTTTTGTGTCCTGTATTGAGTATTTTTTTATCTTTCAGATCCTAAATTATAAAACTTCTTTTTTTAATTTCTAATTTAAAATTATATTTCATCATACCATTCAAAACTCCCTTAAGGATTTTGTTTGGAATTAGTGTGCACGATAATTGATGATTGTTATGTTTTGGAGGTTTTAATATTTAAACACTTTTTATCTTGAAACGGTGGCAAACGAATCCACTTCGAATCTAATCATAAGACTAAATTATAAAGGGTAGAAGTTTACTTACATATTTTTGTATGTTTTTTTTAATCTAATTAAACTCATACTACACATGAAAAACAATAAATAATAAAATAAAAGTGGGTTACTATGGAGTTGAAAATGAAATGGACAGTAAAATACTGAGCTGAAAACTTCAAAGCTCGATAATCTCAAGGTTTTTCCAAGATGATTACGCATTAATTAAACAAGAAAACAAAACAAAACCTCAATTCTTGCATTGGTGGAAACGCCCTCTCCTCAATCATACGTTGTTATTTAAGAATTGATGTCAGAAACCTAACTCCTAACCAAACCACCAGATCAGCTCATACATCACAGATATGGCGATTCTTGTCAGCATAGTACTGGCGATCCTGTATTCCACGTCAGTTGCAGCAAAGAAAAACACTGCATTTTTCATCTTTGGCGACTCCACCGTCGATCCAGGAAACAACAATTACATCCAAACCATACCGGAAAACCAAGCCAACTACAAGCCCTACGGCCAGAACGGCTTCTTCAAGGATCCCACCGGCCGGTTTTCCGACGGCCGTATTATCGTGGATTACTTGGGTAGGTAAACCTAAACTCATGGCTCATGCATGCTACTATGCTAAATTATCTGTTTTTGTGCAGCTGAATATGCTGAGTTGCCTTTGATTCCACCGTTCTTGGATCCATCTGCTGATGATCTCAGCCATGGAGTCAACTTCGCTTCTGGTGGAGCTGGGATTCTCTCCACCACGAATGAGGGCCAAGTAATTGATCCTTAAATGTCAAGTTTTTTTTCTTGATTTTTATTACAGTTAATTCGTTGATTAATGCGCAGTCATGATCCTGTAATAGGCCATTGATCTCAGCACACAACTGAAGAACTTTGAAGAAGTGGAGAAGCGTTTGGTGGCAAAACTGGGAGCTTCGGAAGCTGAAGAAATCATATCAAATGCGGTTTACTTCATCAGCATAGGAAGCAACGATTATTTGGGAGGGTATCTCGGGAATCCTGCGATGCAGCAGCTCCACCTTCCCGAGCAATACGTCGGAATGGTTGTCGGAAACTTGACAGCGGCAATACAAGTATATATGTCCGAGAATTATAATTCCCATTTCTTCATATTTTTTAAAAAAATTATGGAGTCTTGATCATGTGGTGCAGGAGCTGTACAAGAAAGGTGCGAGGAAATTCGGATTCTTGGGGCTGTCGCCGCTGGGGTGCTTGCCGGTGATGAGGGCCGTGGCGCCGGCGGCCGTTGAAGGAGGGTGTTTCGAAGAAGCTAACTCTCTCGCCATGGCGCATAACAATGCCATCAAAACTGTGCTCGACAATCTTGAATACCTTTTCACAGATTTCAAGTTTTGCAACTCCGATTTCTTCTCCTGGCTTCTTGATCGGATCAACAACCCATCCAACTATGGTATTGAATTATAACAAACATTAATTAATCTGATCGTGACTGCATGTAATTTAATTTGTTGTAATGATTTAGGGTTCAAAGAAGGGAAAAACGCTTGCTGCGGAGCAGGGCCATTTGGGGGGCTGTACAGCTGCGGAGGGACGAAGAAGGTGGCGAGTTATGACCTGTGCGACAACGCCGACGACTACATTTGGTGGGACTCCTTTCATGCAACTGAGAGGATTCATCAACAGTTTGCTCAAGCTCTTTGGGACGGGCCTCGGGCCTCGGTCGGGCCCTACAATCTTCGAGATCTCTTCTTGTTGGATCCCATGATCACCATTGCTGCTGTAGTTGATGTTTAAGGCCTCCAATAAATGAACACGCTTTTTGATCTCTCGTCACTGATGCACTCTGTTTTGCTTCTTCACTGCCCACTTGGATATTATTGTGATTTAAAATAATTTAATTGATACACCATTATTTTGTTTTGGTATGGGACAAATATCAAAAGCAACAAATGAGTCTGCGGTGCTTTGAAACATTCTACTCCCTCCGTCCCGGCTAAATTGTCCCATTAACTTTCAGCACAATAATCAAGGAGTATGAGTGTAAAGTAAGTTGAGTGAAATTAATATTTTATTGTTGAGTGTGAAAAAATTGTCTTTCTAAGTAATGGGACAATTGATGTGGGACGGAGGGAGTACTAATTATGATTGATAGATTATAGGTTCGAGTTTGTACGGAAATATATAGGATGTGTGTTTAATTAATATTAAATATTTTAAAAAAAAAATGTGAACAGTAAAATACCTGCTTAATATTATTCAAGTTGTTGTGTAATTCTGATAACTAAAAGGGCTATTTATGCAAGCAAAAAAGTATCAAATCAAGAAATATATGGGATATGTCTAGATTTATGGGATAAAACATATCTCCTGACTATATAAAAAGGCAAAAACTTGCATTAAACTCGCCTGAACGGTTTAGGCAGGTTTTATCTATACCTAAATGGATTCACTTATCCCAAATAGGATTTATTAATCGTCAATTAGGGTATATTAGATGGGTTTAACTTGTGTTAATGGATAAAGTCCGCCTAAACCGTTTAGGCGTGTCTAACCTTGACACATTTCCATATAAAAAAATTGCAAATTTGCGACAGAGCAAAAAATGGGTTATCTTTTTATGACACACTATAGACGAATTTGCAACGAAATTTTTTAAAAAATTTTGTGACAAAATATTCCGTTGCTAATCATTAGACCCGCGAATTTATGGCGCCAACTTTTGCGTCGATGGAATAACGATTGAAATTCCGTCACAAATCGGTCCAGGTCAGTTCAACTAGTTGGACCGCTTAAAAATCGGTTAAGTAAAGAAATTAAATATTTTATTTTAAAAATATAAACAACATTTTCATGTGATGGATTCGTACTCTTTAACTACGGATTTTTCCATCGCAAACGCTCTGACTTTTTTATAGTGCCTGAGAATCTAGGATAATTAACATATGATTTCTAGGAGCATATCTCCTAGTGGGCGAGATTTCCGCTTCCCATAACAAAATTTTGACATAAAATTATTTTCTGAGTCGTTCAAATCAGCATTTGTTATGGGTCTTTCTCCTTTATTCATTCCTTCTCTTCGACCCCTAATTCTAACATATTAACTAAGTCCACAATTAGAGTATTTAAAGTTTCAAATCTAACCAATTTTATAAATCTGAACATATAAACGAATATTTGCACAATCCATTGTTTGTGCAATTAATCATGAGCTACTCCTTAATTAGACCCGACCTAACTCACTTATATTGATTACTACATATACCAATGTTATGAACTACAGTCGTATGAAATAGACATTAGAGAAGGTACGTACGTAGACTATGAAAGTATAATATTAATAATTGTGCGTTGTAGAGATATATATCATGCACAGTGAAATATAATATGTGTATTCAACTATTAAAACGTTTTTTTAATGAATTATTAAAAAAAAAAAACAGCTCAAATTTATATGGTATGGAATTCGTAATTAAGTCACATATACCTGGCATAGGACGACTGGAAGGTCGATAATTAATAAGAATATAGGATAAACTATTTAATTTATACATGCATTCTTACCTATAACATAGAAATGCATGTATATATATATGTATTAATTATAATCTTATCTGATGAGTACGATATATCGATCCCATTGAAACGAAAGCGAAAGTAATCTAACACATTCATGCATTATTTAATAAAAATTAATTTAATTTTGCAATTATTATGCTATCTTAAGTGTTTGACTTTGCGTGCTATCTTAAGTGTTTATATATATATATATGGGTAGTGATTAGGTGATAATAGGATTTTCTGTGCTAAATGCGGAAAAATTTGAGCCATTAAATATTACAATCGACAGCTCAGATTAAACAAATCCCGTCCAATTTTCGGTGCATTTTTTGCACATACTCAATGCATAAAAGGGTAAAAATATGAAAAATATATATTCCAAAATTTCATTTCGTGTTGTTCATAAAGCATAATATGCATACATTCGATGTAAAAAATGCATTATTTTGGACATAAAACTGCTGCATATAATCAATGCAAAAAATGCATTCAATATGAATACAAAAATGCATATGCTTTAGAATAAAAATGCATCTTATTCAAGTTAAGAATGCATCATTTAATGCAAAAAAATGTCGATGATGCATTTTTTTATCCTGAACGTAAATATAATGAAGAACATATAGTAGTTGCATTAAAATCATGATTTTTGTGCGAATCTTCTAAATTTAACATATTCAATATGGATATTATACGAGTCGTCACAAAAATACGTTTAATTTGATAAATGATTCGTAAAAAATAGATTTTAATAGAGAAATATATAATCATTTGATTATAATGGAAGGAAAGAGAAAATTAGGAGAGAGAATGTTTATATATAAAGATAGAGAATACAGTTATTCAAACTTAAAGACTAAATTAATAAAATACCCTAATTACATTATTTATTCAATAAATCCTGAATTATCACAACCATTGGATCATTAAAATAAAAGATCCAGATTCTTTCTCATTTAGCATGGAAAACTATTATTATATGATCATTGCTATATATATATATATATATATATATATATATATTTCTATGTATAAAAATTAATATTTCAAGATCCACGTTTTATTAAATAAATGTCCATCAAATTTGACTTAACATTGAGAAATGCAACGTTGTCCAGCTCTCTTTGCTTAAACCTTCGCTTTCACGGATGAATTATTAATACAACTTTCGATTTATTATGACTTATTCATAATTTTATGTTTTTCTATATATATTATAATATATTGTGTTTTTTGTTAGATGTATTGTGCTTAAGATTGTGCCTATTTTTTTATCATATTCAAGTGATCAATATAAATAGGGTTAATTGCAAATTTGATCAAAACTTTTCACTACTTTTGCAATTATAACAAACTTTTCAATTCTTTACAATTATAACATAAAACTTTTCAAATGTTGCAATTATAACACAAAATTTAAAACCTTAACAATAACAATGAAATATATTTTATCCCTAAAATTATCAATTAGAAATTTAATTTTGTGAGTTATTGTTTGTTATTTATTATAAACTTGAATAATTCTTAATGATTTTTTTTATTTATTGTTTATATTATATTTGATATTATCTAATTTTTAAAATTTGAAAAATAATCCAATATATCTTACATGATTATAAATTATAAATTAATTAAATTAAAATTTATAAAACAAATTCATTGAATTGAAATATTATTCTCATATATATAACTGAATAGTCAATATATATCTTTGTGTCAATACTTATATTCAAATTTACTCACATTAATTAATAATTGAAGTGCATACATAAAGGGCCGGCCCTGAGGCCGTGCGGGAGGTGCGCCGCACCGGGGCCCCAAAAATATTGGGGCACCATTTTTATAGTATATGTTAGTATGAATATATTAGTAATTTATTTTAGTATTTAAATTATAAAATTGTGTTAATCTCAAAATAAATAAATTCATTTTTAACTCAATTAAAATAAAATAATAGAGGACATAAATTTATATTTTGCCTTATATAAGTTTAATAACTCAAATAAATTAAAACATATAATAAAGTATCAAAATACTCCTCTTCACAATATTATATTTGTTATTTATAAATAGAAATTGTGATTAGTCTATTAATTGAAAGAATTTGAAAAAATGTTTTAAAACTTAATTAGATTGTGAAGTTTTTAGTAGTGAATTTGAATTTTTTTTTTAAAAAGAGAATTATGAAATTATCTGTAAATAATAGTTATGTATTTTGCTTTAATCATATTTAAAATTGTTTATTTCATTGAAGATTTATTCATTGATGAATATAATCAAAACTCTCATGATTTCCAAGTAAAAGAACATGAGTTTTTTTGGAATTTATAGTTTTTGAACAAATTTTAAATAAAGATGGCGTTAGACATATTTTATAATTATATTTAATTTTATTAATATTTTTTATTTATTATTATAGTCGTAAAATTGGGGCACCATCTATACTCATCGCACAGGGCCCACGAAATCACAGGGCCGGCCTTGATACATATGTTTAAATTTTCGAAGCCTTGCAAACATGTAGTATTTAATTTCTCCAATACTATTATATTTGTCCATCCTCATTTTTTCACATCATAAACAATAAAAACATTTTTCCTGGTTGACAACAAGTTTAATAATTTACAACCGTGTTTTGAATTTAATGAATTTATTTTAAAAAGTCTTATTTAATTAATTAACAGTTTATAATTATTTAATGTATATTATGTTATTTTCCAAATTTAGAAAATTAAATAATAGCAAAAATAATAATAAAAATAAACAATCACAAAGTTGTCATTGAAAAATTATTCCAGCTTATAATAAGTAACGAACAAAAAATCACAAAACTTAATTTTACTTGATAATTTTAGAGATAAAATATAATTTATTGTTATTGTAAAAGTTTTAAGTTTTTATGTTATAATTGCAAAAATTGAAAAGTTTTATGTTATAATTGCAAAGAATTGAAAAGTTTATTATAATTGCAAAAGTAGTGAAAAGTTTTGATCAAATTTACAATTAACCCATATAAATATTAGAACTCGTTTTTATTTAGTGTATGTGATAAGATCATGGAATGAGATAAAACTAATCTTCTCACTCATAATTATCTTATTTTAGTTCGTTTTTATCTTTTGTTATCCTAGTTATTGCGTAATGCTCGCCTATCCACGACAAAGGTTAATGTGCCTACAAGTTTATATGTCAATATAATATTTGTGATAGGATTAATATTAATTATTATTATCACCAATATTATGTTGCCACATCATTAGTAGACACATTAACACTTGTTCGTCCATTCGCTCGGGGTGTAGTGGTTAAAGCACTTTGCCTGTGACTGAGAGGTCACAGGTTCGAGCTCCCAGGGAGATATCTGAGTGTGTGAGTTTAAGATTAATGTAGACTCTCCTCAAAAAAAAAAAAAAAAATTAATGTAGACTTATTCAACATTAACATGTGGTCAAATACCTAATTTTTATAGATTAGTTTTTAGGGTTTTATTTAAGTTGAATTGTTCTTTTTTTAATAGACAATTTATAACGTTTTATTGGTAAATTGAGAGGTTGTCTTGCATCAATAGTAAGATTTTGGAATTTTTATGTACTATATAAAGGTGAGACCAAATCATTTTGAAGCAAATCAATTTATTCCTAAAACAGGTTCATTTTCCAAAACCCTATGTCTTAATTTATCTTTCACGTATGTATAAGAAATGGAAATAATACAAATAAATTGAGTAACAAATAAAATATTTGATACTCTTCTTGTTTAAATTAATTAATAATAAGAATTAGTTCACATACTAAAATGAATCTATTGCAAGTTGCAACAGTATTATATTGAATCGAGTATTTAATTTGGGGAAAAGCTCCAATGTTTTTCGTAAATATGTGTAAATGTGTCCAAAAACTATTTGATGTAACAATATAATATTTACATTATAATTAAATTTAACATTTTTAATGTATGTATCGATTTTTAATCCTTAAAATATAATATCGGTGGCAATTGTTCATTGGTACATTATTTTCAAATCTAGTAAACTATTTGTAATATTATCATTACCACTTTGAAAGGTAGTTTTGAACGTAAAAATAAAAATAAATAAATAACTAATGTGGAATAATCTTGCATTGATTTTATTTCCTTTTAAAAAAAAATTTGAAAGACAAAACAATGCAATGTTGTTTTGATAGACATAAGATTGAATATTAAAAACAATTTATGTATGAATCATGAGTAGATTTAAAAATTTAGATTTACAAGATCAGTAGTTGGGATACTTTTTTAGAACTTCCTGTTTTGAATATAACAGAATTATTAAAAAAATATATGTGTTTTTATACGCAACTTATATGGAAAACAAATATACATTTAAAGTATATGTTTAGTGTGGACCAATCACTAGTGTTTGAATATAAATAAATAAAGAGTGGATTTATTTCTATTTAACATAATTTATGAGACCCACACTCTATTTTGACACATTGATTATTATTAGTATTATTATTAGAAAGGTAAACTTGAAACACAGTTTAGTTATATGCAATACCTTAATATCAAATTCTGAAACAACAATTAAACAATCTTTTAGATCTTGGTTGATTATTCTCTGAATCTTTATAAAACTCGATATTTTTCTCTAAAAAACACAATTAATTCAAAATTAATTTTCCGTTCTAATGAATTACTCATTACGTCCCGTCGGATTAGTCCAATTTTTTATTTTCATTTGTCCCGTTAGATTAGTCTAATTTCCTAAAATGGAAAAAAATGTCATCAACATCAATAAAATAATAATTCCATCACACTCACAAACATTGGTTACCGTGCCCGGTCAAAATGTGACTAGTGTAACGGGACGGAGGGAATGTTTTACATAACACTAACTTATGTAATACATATCATAGAGCACGTATTAATGTAGCAACAGACTAACGTGATAATACATGATAGGTGGTAATAATAATAATAATTAAAATTGACTATACCGCTAACATTATAAAGCCACATCAACACGGGGTTAAATTAATATGTGCTCACCATAGGTAGTTTGCAGAAACTAAGTAATACCAATGTTAATAAATAGTCCCAACAACGACAATTCTTAGCAATTGACAAGAAAATGCAAATAAAAATACAAACACAAAGATTATTACCTCATCCAAGTTTCTAGACGTGGGCTCATGTTCACATCCACACTCGTTTCCATTCCAACTCCAAGAATAAAGAAACCATCAATCATTGAAAGATATATACTTTTTATTTACCTTCCAACCTAATTAATCTACATTCCCATTTTCCCAGCTGTTTATACGTGGAACACTGCTGCGGCTGGTCGGCCCTCCACCTCCATTATTTTTTATGATTAATTTATTGCTTTTTGTTTGATTTTGATCATACAATAAAACCCCAAAATAAATATACGAGCTTTATGGTCCAGTCACGTTTTCGTGATCTCATTCACTAATTCATCTCTGACCAGTTCATGGTAATGTAAATGGCCAGGTGTCGTCAACTTAATCATCAGAAAAAAAAAAAAAATCGAAACTTTGTCTCTGAAAATTACTGACTAACCGATTCGTATATTTACTTTAAATGGTTGTTTGGTGGGTGGGTGTTTCGGTGTTGATAATTTGTTGATTGATGATGGAGATTTGTGTTAAAATTGACATGCAAGAATTTGAAATACGCACTAAAAAAGGAAATTTGTGAGGAGAGATGATTGTGAATTATTGAGTTATTTCTGAATTTGTTAATGTATTTTTATTTTTTTAATCATGGATTTATTTATATGTGGCAAAAATTTGATACGAGGAGTAGACAGCGAGTTTGTAAATTATAGAAATGGTGTAAGAAGATGAAGTTTCCAAAAGATATAAGCGCAGGCATATTCTTTTATTCATCAGCTAAAATAAGTTGTGGTTTTCGTTTTGCCTCTGCAGATCCAAGCTGTTCTCTCTCTCTCTCTATCTTTCTCTCTCATATCTTTATATCTCCTAAATTTATTAGGAACAATCAAGAACCATAACCACTCATCATCATCATTTGTATGAAATAGGAAGTTCTTTTTTTTTTTTCTTTTTTTTTTCTGCATCTTCTTCCCAGTTTTCTTTTATAAGCTCCAGCTTTCTTTGGGAAACTCGGTTCGTGTCTCATACCTGTTTATATTTTTCAACTGTTTTAGTATTGTATAGATTAGGTGTTTTTTTTGGGGGATATTATTGGCTTAATTTGTTATTTGATACCTTGGGTTGAAGATCAGCGAGTGTTTGTGTATTTACGTGTCTACAGTTGTTGAATTTAGGGTTTGGATAGCTGAGAAGCCGAGGAAAAAGGTCAAATGCTGTCTGAATTTTGATTTTTTTTTTTGGGGAATGCTATATCTGAAGCAACCTACTGTGGTAGTGACGTGGTTTAGAAGCTTGGAGCGGAAATAGAGAAAGAATTGTGGGTTGAATTTGAATGCCGGAGTGACTGATTCCCGAGCGGAGGCTCGGGGGTCGCGAGGAAACTTGAATAGCAATGGAAGATGTATCAGAAAATGTGCAGCAACAACAGCATGAAATCCAGCCTGATTCTTCACTTCCTACGCCGCCTCACGAGGGATTTATGCAGAAATTCCGACTCTATGAGACTCGATCGGTACAGTATTGTCATTACAGTTGATAATTCTTGGTGGCTTATCTATTAAAAACGTGATCTTTTGTTGATTGATCCCGGAATGTTGTATGCCCGTTGTGGGATTTATCTGGACGAACCTGAGATGACATTAGAAGCTTATGTTTTGTTTAAATCTTTGTGATTGCTTGCTATGTCAAACATGTTTTCTGGATTGCTGGCTAGTTGAAAGTTACATGAATAGTGATCAGTTTAATGTCTCCATATGCTTCATTAATTAAGTTTCTGTTCCACAACTACTGTAATTGCACAAATTATTTTTACTCAAAATCCTTCTGCTGAGCTGGATATAGTTAAAGACGAAAAAAATAAGGCTATTATCTTCCTTGCTCGTTCTGGGTTCTTGAGTTGAGATAGATAAATATCTCCTCTTACTTTGTAAGCATTTCAAGTATCAATTAATGCCATTCTGGGCTATGTGGAGTTATAACCTATTTACTAGCTGCTGATTTCAGTTTATTTCATCATAATTTGGTTTCGAGATGTGCTGAAAATAGGATTGCGCTTTTTGATCACGTATGTGGTGTATCCTTTAGTGATCATATTTAAAACTGTTAGATTAAATTAACTACTGTGCCAACGGGCTTCAGATTTATTAAATATGCTATTATAGTTAAAACTCGTTTGATTTGATTGTATCGAATTTTGTTGCAGAAATTTTATATGGTAGGAAGGGACAAAACTAGAACCTTCTGGAAAATCTTGAAAATTGATAGGTTGGAATCATCAGAGCTTAACATTCGTGAAGATTCTGCCACGTATACTGAGAGGGAGTGCTCAGATCTATTAAGAAGAATACATGAAGGGAACAGGGCTACAGGAGGACTTAAATTTGTTACTACTTGTTATGGCATTGTTGGTGCGTTTTAGTGCTAATTGTGTTCTATTTAGAGAAAGGTTGATATTCCTGAACATTATATTCTCTCTTTTTCCATTTTCAGGATTCATTAAATTTCTAGGGCCATATTACATGCTGCTCATAACCAAAAGGAGGCAGATTGGTGTAATATCTGGTCACAATGTATATGCTATCTCCAAAACTGAGATAATTCCCCTGCCGAATTCTGCAGTTCGAGCTAGCATGGTCAACTATAAGAATGAGAACAGGTTATAGCCGTTCGATTGTGCTTTTTTAAGCTATTATTATTATTTTTTATTTTATCACCCCTTGTTTAAATTTTTCATCATTAATGTAGTGGAAGCTCTTTTAGTTTTTTCTCTTGCATTTCTGCTTTAAGAAATGATGTTATTGCTCTGGATATTAGGCTTGTCAAGCGAGGGTGTCATGCATTTTGGTAGTTGGTGATGTGATTTGACTTAATTCTGTCTTGTTTCAGTAGCGAAATGAATCAATCTTCTCCATTTTCACTCCACATTTGTAGTTTCCATATTGTTTCAATTTGTTTAATATCTATATTAGTGAATCTGCCCTAGAAGTGTCTACTTAAAAAAAATAGAATGCATTAATTTAAAACTTACACATTCAGATGTCCCCAAAGTATCTTGAACCTATGACCTTTTGGTCACAAGTAAGGCGCTTACAGCACTGTACCCCGAGTGGGGGACTTAGAAGTGCCTACTAATATTAAGAAGAAAACTTCAAGAGGAATTTTGGTTGAAATAAGTTGGACGTGTTTCTTCTATATCAGATAGTCCACTACTCTTCTTGACAAGTTATTAGTTATTACTGATATGATATGACAATGGTTTCAAGATCATCAATGTGCTATGTATGTGCATATGCTGTGTGTGTATGCACATACCGGTGTGCCCGTTAATTCTCCTTCAATATAATATACGATTTACTACTAGTGTTAGTTCATAAATGCAGTTTATGGATGGGTTTTTCCATTACATATTGAGTGAGAACTGATGAAAACATCATTCTTGTTTATTTTATTTTATTTTTGTTTATCATGTCTGTGAACTAGTGCTTTCCATTCTCTGCAAATGAAAACTATGGCTGTCTTGGCTTTCATAGTGTTTTTTCTTTTGCCGCTGCCTTTAGATTTTGAATCTGCATTTTAGGATATTTTGTTGGATTGTTTATTGACTTTTGTTAGTCTTTTGGTGATATAGATACAAGAAGCTCTTGTGTATGGTGGATCTTACAAAGGATTTCTACTTTAGTTATTCCTACAATGTGATGAGAAGTCTCCAGAGGAACATGTGTGATAACGAGATGGGGCAAGTCTTGTATGAAACTATGTTTGTGTGGAATGAATTTCTTACTCGTGGAATACGAAATATTCTTCAGAACACTATATGGACTGTTGCCTTGGTCTATGGCTTTTTTAAGCAGGTGAGGTTACATAATGTTCAAGACTCAATGCTCCATAAATATATATGCTTCGGGATTTCATCAATTTTTGTTTGTGATATTGTTATATCTGTTCCATTACAACGATGTTACTTATTAAATAATTTGTATTCTAGCTATTGCTTAGAATCTTTGACTATTTAGAACCTGACCATGATTGCTGATCTTGATGAACCCAGGCTAC
The DNA here is from genome assembly GCA_026898455.1 of Plectranthus barbatus. NCBI lineage: Eukaryota > Viridiplantae > Streptophyta > Magnoliopsida > Lamiales > Lamiaceae > Plectranthus > Plectranthus barbatus. Next base: position 47,270 of record JAPKLW010001539.1, on the reverse strand, counting down.
ACTTTCTATATCAGGGAGAGATCTCAAGCTGACTCTAATTGCCAGACGTTCAAGACATTATGCTGGTACTAGGTGAGTTCTTATTTGTAAATGTGACAATATTTTGGATTATATAACTCTGAGATGGGACTTTGTTTAAAATATGCATTTTATCCTTGAGGCATTTTCTATGAGACCAGAAGAAGTACTTCCTTCGAGTTCTTAGGTTGGAAACCTGCCAGCTGATTGTTTAACTTAAGATTCTCCCAAGAATGAAATTAGTTTCCTGTTAGTTTTCATTATTGTCTTATAAAGTGTGGACCTACATATAAGAAAGTTAGAATACATATATCTTTTCCTAATGTTGAGATAAAATAAACACCATGAGCTGAAGAAGACTTGCTGTTTTTACTTTATTTGGTGATGCTATTAGCTTCGGTATATATGGTTATTCCTGCTTGTTATTCTCTCTGGGTTCTTTTTCCTCTGCCTTTTCACCTATAAATTGCTTGGAGAGATTTTGGCCTTCTTCAAGTCCATGCATGTGACGCTAAAACTCTGTTCATGTAGATATCTGAAACGAGGTGTTAACGAGAAAGGCAGGGTGGCAAATGATGTTGAGACTGAGCAAATTTTAATTGAGGATGTTCCAGAAGGACTGCCTTTGCAAATTAGTTCTGTGGTCCAAAATCGTGGGTCAATACCTCTCTTCTGGTCACAAGAGACCTCCCGCCTAAATATCAAACCGGATATTATATGTATGTTTACATGATTTATATTTTTTCATTTTTCATATCTATGAAATGTGAAGATCCTCTAACTCTACTTCTCTTTTTCAGTGTCAAAGAGGGACCAGACCTATGAGGCTACCAGGCTTCATTTTGAAAATCTTGTCAACAGATATGGGAATCCCATCATTATTTTGAATTTGATTAAGGTAAGAGAATTTGACTTTCTTGTTCTAGTGTTTCTTCAGAAACAAGATGCGTGGATTTCTCCTCTGTACCGTGCTGAAACCTTACTTTAAAGGAGAATATATCTATCTATATGTAAACCGTGATATTGCATTTTTTATTAACAGACAAATGAAAAGAAGCCACGGGAATCCATTCTCCGCACAGAGTTTGCTAATGCCATAGAAGTCATCAATAGAGATCTATCTGAAGAGAACCGTCTTAAATTTCTTCACTGGGATCTACATAAACATTCTCGAAGGTATATAATGTCCATCTTTTACTTTGCTCTAGATTATATATATTTAGAGATCTAATTATGTGTACTATACTGTTTTTTCTCCAGCAAAGCTACGAACGTGTTGCTACTGTTGGGAAAGGTGGCTGCTTATGCGTTGACGCTGACAGGTTTTTTCTATTGCCAAGCCACACCAGAGATGCTATCAGAGGGACAACTTAAATGCCCTAATTATGAGTAAGTTGCATATCCCAATTGGAATCAAATTGAACATGATCTTTTTCATATCTTACTTTTTCTGCTTACCGAACTAAGTACATTATTGTAGAAATGTCCTAATGATATTCTCAGATGTAATTATTTATAATTTAGTTGTTTATTGGTAATATGTCCACACTCCTAACTTTACTGAGACCATATAAACAACACTTTTAGATTCTTATGCTCAAAATAGGTACTCGGGCACTTGCACCCAAATTAATTTTGTCAATGTTTAATTTGCTAGTTCAATAGCAAGATTCATCCAATTAGAATTGTTACATGCATATGAAAGTGAATTCTTTTATGGCCAAAGAGTGTGCTGAAGAAAACTGAAGTCCTAGGTCAGTTAACAGACTAGTCCAGCAATGATCTCTGCTGGAACACTTTTATGGCTGTGATACTATGAACTGACTATAGATGCTAAACTGGAGATATTGATGCATTTTGATACAGGAACTTTTTTGCTCCTGGCATGGCTCACTCTGAAAATGAAAAGCATAATGATGAGACCGAGGATTCAGATAACTCAGATAGAAAATCCAATGGGTGCAATAGTAGTACAAACAGCAATCCTTCTGTCAAGCCACCTATGATCCAAAAAGGAGTGCTTCGTACTAATTGCATAGATTGTTTGGATCGCACCAATGTTGCACAGTATGCATATGGTTTGGCTGCTTTAGGACAACAGCTGCATGCCTTAGGAGTAACAACCTCAACAAAGATGGACCTTGATGATCCTTTGGCTGAAGAACTGATGGGATTTTATGAGAGAATGGGTGATACTCTTGCACACCAATACGGTGGATCTGCTGCTCACAACAAGGTAAGTTAATGTTTGATTCTCTTCACACCAATCCTGGTTAATGTTTTTTTAGGAGTTATTTATGCAATGGCAGAAGCCTTTGTTGAATGTCTACTTGAATGGTGTAGGACGTTATTAAGAGTTAATTGTTGAAAGATTCTTATAATTGGAAGGGGGTTTATATCAGATCTCAACCTTTATGTTGGGTATTTTCCGTATATGCTTTAGATACTTTCTATAGTGGTGTACGCTGCTGACGACTTATATCATTACAGAATCTAGCTTTTCCTAGAAAGTAGTATTTCCCATTGAAACTATTCAATTTAGTCATTTTTAAGTATCTAATTGTAAATATGATACACTACTCAAGCTATTTTTAATTCGATATGTAGCCTTTTGTTCAGAGATTTTTGCTAGCTTCAAAAGGGGAAACAAAACAGACGGCTGTGGCCTTCTTTTCTTGTAGCTAGATTTTTCTTTCGTTTAGGACTTTTAAAAGTTCACCTAATAACATATCCAAGTTATGTTTTGTCATAGATTTTCTCCCAGAGAAGAGGCCAATGGAAAGCAGCAATACAGTCACAGGAGTTTTTCCGCACACTGCAAAGATATTATAGCAATGCATACATGGATGCAGAGAAACAGCATGCCATTAATGTGTGAGTTGATAGTTTTCTCAATTTCATATGCAGTTATGCACTAGAGATTAAATATGTAATCAGATAGGGACGTAACTTGGAGTTCTCTATATGTAGTTGATTTGGTAGTTTTTTACTTTCTGACATTCTCCTTACAAAGATCATAATTATTTTCATCCTTCAAAGTTTTGTTTTATGTCGCAGCTGTCTATTGGGTGTACTATTTTTAACTGATTGCATCATGGTAACCGAGCAGGTTTTTGGGGCATTTTCAACCTCAACCTGATAAACCTGATGTGTGGGAGCTTGATTCAGATCAGCATTACAATGTGGGAAGAAATGGACAACCAAATGTAGATCAACATGAAAGGTACCCAATAGTGATATGACATGTCTGCTAGATTATTAGATGCCCCATCACACCTGGTGAACACCATCTATCCCTTGTGTAGAGTTATCAATTCAGTGCTAGTTGTTTTCTAGAACTTCTAGACATGGACATGAGGTGGGGTATAATTACTTGTGAATGACTATAATCATAACCTCTGAAACCCAACCAATTACTAACTATTGCGGCCTGGGGTATATTCACTTGCATGCATTCATATGATGAAAATGCATTAGTTAGGAAATTATTGGTGGTCCTAATCACCCATCTCCTCTTTGATAGCTGGACTTTTGACTTCCTTCATCTTAGGATTTTTCGTCCCTCACATTCGCTTTTCTATAATGTGAGGTTCTGTTTCTCATGATAATACATGAAGATTGAAGGATTGCTGACACTCACTTTCTTTATCCTTTTTTTTAGAGTGTTATATTGATGTGGTCTGAATAACGCTTCAAATTCAATAGATGTCTTTCACCTTTCACAATTTAGCTCTTAAAGTTAAACGTGGATATATGGGTGGCTGTCTTATAAATTGTGCATACCTTACATTTATGTCTAGTATAATAATGTTTTTTCGTAGTTTACTAGTCATTTACCCCGTAGTTAGACCATGGTTGTATTCTCAATAGTAGTTTAATTTGCTAGTGTATCAATTTCCTTTATGCTTTAGTTGTATTTGAATATGGTTCTTGGTGTTCAAAGGGGGGATATGATGTGTGCCTATTGATTTTGAAGAGGGGAATGCCATTCATTTGGCATGGTGTGGTGTTATTCGAAGAATTTGGAATCAGTTGGGATTGGTATAATTTGGTATTAGAAGTTCATGTCCCCAAACCAGGAGCCATTTCCAATCTGCCGTTTATCTATAGAACTTATCAACTGCTAACCTGTAGTTTCTATAAATATATCACGTGTGATGTGCTTCTGGTGATTTTATGATGACATTCACTCTTGGTTTGCATGATTAGGTCACTTTTCAAAAGATCATGGTCAGATGGGAACATTCTTCGTGAAAGTCATTCACCTTCATCTACACCAAGCCTGAATAAAGATATGTCTACTGCTGGTTTCTCTGATGAGTTGAAAAGAAGAAGTAAAATCCTTTCTGAGTCAACACCAGATATGTGTACCTCAGAAAGCGAGTTACAATACTCAAGGTGCTTTACTTTCCCATTGATATGCTTGTTTTTTTTTTTTTTTTTGGGGTACAGCCAATGAAAATGCAATGACCCACCACATCACATCATTTAATTTGTTTCAAGTGATAGTGTGATACAGTAGTAGGATCACAATGTTTTTGTATTTCATCTACCAACAAGGAAAAAAAAGGAAATGCATCCTTGATTTGATTGGAGACGGGAAAAAAAGAAGAGGATTTTTGCCAATAGACCTCTCACATTTCATCTATGAAATCTATGAAGATGAAAAAGAAGAGATTGGGCAGCTGCCTTGGCCAATTTCAATAGTAGATCTTTCTAGTGAAAATCTCTTATTCTGTTATTTTAATCATTGTTTTTTCCAGATTATAATAGCTACCCTGTTTTATTGTTGTTGGCAAGAAAGTTCAGTACTCTATTAAAAGAACTTCTCTGTTTTGTTGATGAAGCGGTTCAACACTTATAAATATGTATGTGTGTGTATCAGAGTTGGAACATTGTTATTTTAATCATGAATTCCATCCTAAGGTTCTTTTACATTTGCATAAATATGTACATGCACTCACACACACACTGCAGGTTCATTATATTTGGAAAAGTCATTATGTCCTTGTGGTTCAATTGCATTAAAAAAGTTGCATTTCCATTAGAAAGAGAATTCCTTTTGTTAGATAGATTTCTTCTTTTTTGCTGATCGAAAATTAATTATCTTGTTCTTTCTGCAGTTATACTGCTCAGGTGCCTACGCGGGAGCTTTTTGCTGAAATGCAAAGAGTAAGATACCTTGAACATGAAAATGGGGATGCAATTGACTGCTCAAACTTTGTTGACTTAGATTGGCTTTCATCCTCTGGAAATTCATGTGAGGAAGAGTTATTGGAAAGGTAAAGCTTCTCCTGTTGGTAACATGATTTCTTTCTCTTTGACGCCATTTCAACGTTTTACACCCAAAATTTTTTAATCGGGGATGATTATCCCCTGAATGTCCTCATCAGTAATGGAAATGGGTTTCCATTTTCTTTCCTTACTTACCAGTTTACGCCCCCTTGCTTTATGGTTAGCACATACGTCCTTGACATCAAGAAAAGTAGTTATTGGTTTTGTTCCCTTCCTTTGTTTTGGCAAAATATGCTTGGTCCCTTCTCTATTAATTTATTATGTGTATGTCTAGTAGTATTTGTTTTTTCCCATTCAAATGGTAAAAATTTTATGTATTACTTTTATTTTCAGTTTCACTCTTATAGAATGACACACCTTCATAATCTCAAATGTCATGGGCCTTATGACTGATATCAGTAGCTGCACTAACTAAAGTTTTCATTAAGAATGTTCTCAGCTGTATGTTCTTGCTTTCTCTGTTTCTTGTTTTTCCTCTCCAGCACTGGTTGGGTATCTTCTTTCACTGATATTCGCCTTCCTAGCATTTTCTAGAAGTTTCTTAGTTTTCGCCTTCTCATTGCTGATTCTTTTGTATATTGATTATTTAATTGTCCAAACTTGGATAGAGAGAGTGCAAGTATCTTAAAGATTTCCCTGTTGTATACATATATGATACTACACTCGCATATTTCGCTAATACAATCCACATTTGAAGTAAATTTTCACAAAGTAGCTCACGCTTCCATCCGATTTTTACTTTTCGTACTTGACCTCCTATTTGTCAGCATTCTTAGTTAATTTTATTCAGTCGCTTACGTATCAAATTTATATCCACTTGCATCATATTTCTGCCTTACCCTGCATAATAAGTTGTTGAAAAGGACCAGAATGGTTTATATGGTTGGTGGTGGGTCTTATATGAACAATTCCGAGGAGCTAATCCTTTCACTCATTTTCATACCCAGGTCAATGTTGGCAGTATCTCCAACTGCTATGTTATCATCAGAAAATGTTGTCAATGATACAGCTAGTGATTCAACGCTGTCCACTAGTGAATGTGAATCTAGCAGAAGGGTATGTGCATCTTCCTCCCATCTATTTGAACATGTTACAGTGCATGTGGAAAGGAATGTGTAACAGTATAATATGTAAAAGAGCATGTTAAATCAGCTTAACCTTTCTTTCTGAAAGCACAGAACATTGGTAATACAAACTGAGAATTTTCTAAAACCATGGAAATCGGTCGCTTAAGTAAACCTTTTGTTTGGATTTGCTGAATTGCATTAACGCCAATAGTTGTGAATATTTTGCATTATACGAGTTTGGCCTAAAATCCATTGCATCAGTGGCATATGATTATATATTGAGTTTCATCGGTGCAGTTTCTGAATTAATTAGTGCCTTATAGAATACTTGATGATGCAGAATTAATTCTTAAAAAGTGCTTCTTATTACTTTGCTTCTATGTTGTTTTTTTTACCTGTCTAACACTTGATGCATTCTTGGTTACTACTCTGTACACTTTGTAGGGTAGAGATCACACCGGGACTGACCTTGGCTTTGGGGAAGCTCATGATTATGAAGTTCTGGAGGAATTCTCAGATAGTTTTGTGCGTTGGGTGAATTATGGGGAAACACTTTGTCATTGAGTTTTTAGTTCCATCTCCGGCACTGATAGAGTTATATAGGGCTTCAGCTCGTCGTGGGGACCCATTTATATGCAGAGATGCTAGGGTGAATGGGGAGAAAGACAAGTGCAGCGGCATTCTTTGGTTCAATGGTTATGGTAGCAACTAGAAACAACGCGATATGCAGCAAAAGCAAATCGACCTGGAAACCTGGGTCATAATACCCTGGTAACTTAGCTTTAAAGAGTAAATAGACAACAACAGTTTCTAAGATTCTTTTGGAGCTCTTTGTTTTACCTTTTTATCTTTCTCTCACCTCCCCTTGTGTTTATGCACTTTGATACTTAGGCCAGTCTCTTAGTTATAAACAAATGGGTGCCCCCAGCGTCGTCGTCCTATATGTGTATATATAAACAAATGGTGGGAGCTCCATGCCTGTAGCGCTAGCCTATTGATTCTTTACATTTATTTGTGGTTTTTAACTTTGATGATGTTGCAAATAAGTTACTACAAAACTTTCACCATTCCTGTGTTGCTCATTAGCCTCTTCACTGATCATATTTTTATGCTTCTAGAATTGTTTTCATTTTTTTTCTCGTTTTGTTTCTTGCTTCCTAATGGACTGAGATTTGATTTCATCATCTATATTTTACAAGTTTCTATTACCCCATTTCAAAATGCATCTGTAATATTGTCATCGTTATATATCATATAGATGTAATGATACAAACCGCAAATCAAGGTGTTGCATCAAAACTTAGTATTATGCTTCAGCTGAAAACACATATATCCCACAAGTCTAGTCTGACCAAAGCAACTTTAGTTCCAAATTATAGATATAATGCAAATAGTGCTTTCATCAAAAGGATGGTAAAAATTTGACTCAAAACCATCACTACCAAATCAAGGATCTCTACAGTAGAGATTAACCCAGAATTGGAAGGATTCTGGTAATATGCTCCAATGGAATCCCGTCTGCAGCGCTTTTCTTAAGCTCCGGCTGGTTAAACTCGTTATGAGGAAGGATGATGAGTTGACCCTTGTTCTGATTCTTCTCTATAGCCCAACCAGAGTTGGTAACATGGTACTCGATGAACTTGTCTAGGGCCAAACCTTCGATGTTGATGGCCTGTGAAATGTGATCCATTGTCAGAAACTCAGAACAGTTTAATCATGTTGGTGAGAAAAAGAATTAAGTAGCTTCTTCTAGAGCAATATGTTGGAAATAAGTTCAAAATGAACACTGCAGCTTTCAGACAGAGCCATACCTCAGCAAGAACAGACCTAGGAACTTTTTGATATGTTATTGAAAGGACATGAACTGCATATGCTTGAACTGCTTGCTCAAAACCTGATCAAGCTAACGTGTCAGTAGTTATATAGCAAATGCTTGAAGGCTTCTATTTGAAGGTAGGTTGATTAAAAAATGCCTCAGATTGATGGAAAGTGAAAACATGCTCTTCCCAGACTTAAAGAAATAGAAGAAAAATGAGTCGTATCACACAGCAGAGAAATCCTTGTCCAGATTTACATTCATCATATAGGCACATTACTGCATTCAAACAATTAGCATAATTTATTATTGATGATATTTAAGTGACATCAAACTAAGATTACCAAATTAGTAGCTATATGAGGATCAGCTCTTACAAGTTACAAGTCATATGGATTCATGACTAATTGTTAACTAGCTCCATTTCATAATTCATAATACTTGACATTTAATGTTTTATAGAATTGGAAACAGGTGTTGAAAACAACTTTTAAAATTTTTATATACTCTCTCATCAATCAAACCTTTCGAATTCAAGTAATATTGGAAGGTCTGAATATAACCTACTCTTGAAATCCCCTAAACATCAGCTATGAAACAACAACAAAAAAAAAGGCACACATTTTGTTGAAACATAAGTCAGACATTACATTCAAAGCAATAAGGCAAAAATGCAAATAATGTAATGCCTACAACATAATTAATAATACAAATTCGTCAAGCAAACTGACTGTATGTTTTCAGTAATAGCTACAGCAACTATATGTTCAACTGTACAAGGTTTTTACTAAATCAATCATGGCAGACAGACTACTATGTACACTACCGGATATGGACAGTTCCTATACGTTTCATTCTCAAACAAAAAAAATATACAACCAGATATTCAAAGTAACAGCCAACAATAAGAGGGCATAGGGAAAATCACTTTTTTCATTGGAGATTCTTAGCTATCCCTATTCCTTTGTGCAATAACACTGCAGTACACTAGTACTAATTAAAAGTAATCGTGCTGGCAACTGCCAGATCTCTTTCAGAAATTCTTGCCTCCTAAGAAAGGTTCCAGAAAGATGCACTACAAAAGTATTCACATGGAGGAACATACAAAAACCCCTAGTAACTGAAGCAGTAGAAACCTAAAAATCAATAGGCATTAACAACATATACCTGGGACGACCTCTAATATGTGACGGCTCTTAGCAGCTTCATCCCAAAACTGGCGGAACCTGGCAGTCTGTACAAAGAAATAGATGTACATAATGAAAATCACTATAGGCATAGAACCAAAAAGGAGCATGTTCCATGAAGATTAAGAAATAAAAGAAGATGATAAACATACCTCCAAGTAGTGCGAGAGGACAATGAGAGTCTTAAATTGATCTTCCATTTGCTAATGGGTCACCCAAAAAAAAAAGGGGGCAGGATTTTAGAATATTTAAGTCCTATAAATCCCAGAGTGATGTACAAAACTCAAATAGGTAATGAAAGAAAAGCTCATTGGGATTTTGAAGATTAGATGACCACATTTTGAATCATCAAAAGAGAATAAAAATTCTCATAACACAATCCTCTGTACGCAGATCCGAAGCATGCTTGGTAATAGCTTTAATCTCTAGAAACTAGGCAAAGCTTGTAAGCAATTACGATTTGAGATTAAATAGATAGATAGATAGAGTACCACTCTTTCAGGAATCAAAAAAAGGCAAAGACTGAAATCTGGGGCCGGCATTGCCATCAGTGCCTGAAGAAAATATCACCACATTAACCACAAAAACAATATACCTACACGGTAAAACTTAAAAGATAAAACAAAAACTTATATAGTTATATGACAATTTTTGAAAAGAAAAGGAGAAGATGGAGTAGAGTTCTCTGCATTTTATTATCTGACCTTGATCAAAATGCGAGCAACAATCTGAGTGCTCATTCTTTCGGGCTCGAACTGTATTGTTTTAATTTAGAAGAAAGAACACCAACAAGAAATCCAAGTAAGAAAACTACCACTAATGCAAACAAGGAAACCAAAAATAAAAGAAGGCAACAAAACCTGGTAGAGACGCAGAAGGCAAAGATTTGCATTCAAACTGTAGCTTTGTGAAGAAACCTGAAAATAAATTATCAAAAGCAAATTATGAACTCAGCCAACAGTAACGATTCGAATGAACACGATAAAATTTTTGCACGCGCAAAACATTTAAATAATAACGGAAATCTAGAAATCACAATTAACTAACTACGCAGAACCCAATCATAAAAAAAAAATTAAAAAAGAAGGAAATTTGAAAATGCGTAAAAAAGAATAGGATGTGCAACAGCTAACTTGTTCGTTGACGTAATTCTCGAGATCGGGGAGGATGTCGGGATTGTAAGGATTGACGGAGACGAGCTGCTCCACCGTATACGACATCTCCGACTGCTGCTTCTGATTGGGTGCCGCATTACTCATCTCTCTCACCATTCCTTCACCTTGTTTCTCTACTGCAAGGGCTAGGGCTAGGGCTAGGGCTAGGAGACGGGTGAAGAAGGTGAGTCTGAGTTAGGGCTTCATTCCTATACCAGTGCGTTAAATGACAAATATACCCATGCTTCGGATGTGTGATGCGCAAATGATGTAAAATAGTACTCCTCTGTCCCATAACATTAGTCATGTTTTCCTTTTTCGTCTGTCCCAAACATTAGTTCTCTTTCCTAAAATGAAAAATTAATATACACTTACTAATAAAATATTAATTTTCTTTATCTCTACTCGCATTGGTATCTGTGCCGGAATGAAACAAGACTAATGTTATGGGACGGAGGGAGTATATTTATATCAAAACTAAACAATTAAATACTACTCCCTCGGTCCCATTGAAGTAGTCCCACTTCCTTTTTTGTTTGTGCCATAGAATAGTCCCATTTTCCTAAAATGACAACTTTTTTTCACACTCACCAATAAAATATTAATTCTACTACACTCACAACTCTTAATTCACGTGCCGAAAAGAAAAGGGACTACTTCTCCGGGACAGAGGGAGTAATAAATATAAATAATCATGGAAGAGATGGAGTAATATGCATTGCTAGAAATAAAAATTATGTTATATAAATGAATTTAAACTTTTATGTTGCTAAAAATAAACTTTACAATATAGAATTATATATATATATATATATTTATATATATAATAAAAATAAGATTGGAAAATATCTAATACATACCATTAATTTGATAATTAATGGCGTATTACTTCAAAAAATTTATTTTAACATAAATGTATTTATTTAACACACTCCGAAGAAATGCTTGAGAAATTTCAAACTTATAACCGGAACAAGATATCACCAAAAGGGCATTTTCTTAAATATTTAATGGAGATTTCTAATTTTAATGATCTATATTATATTATACATACAAATTGAAGCATGAGAGTATGCCTGGATAATTATAATTAGAAATCAGCAATTATATTATTTAAATGAAACCACAAACCATCAAAACTGTCCATTGTTTTTCTTCACCTGGATAAGAGGTCAACTCAACTTTTGAATCGACAAATATAAATAAATAAATATATTCATCACGAAAGGAACATTATTAAAAAATAGCCACTAATGATATTTAATGGATAATATTGGATTACGTTAGGCGTGCCCAATCAGAATATCCATTTCACTTTTTAAAACTTTAAATATCCATTTCACAGTCAATTTGGATTGATTTGGGTATGTTTTATAATTATTTTGAACTTTTTATTAGATAGTCAGGGAATCATCATCTAAAGAATTTTATTCACATTTTTATTTAATAAAAACTATATCAAAAAATCAATTTAAAAATATTTTTTCATAAAATGTTCGCGGAAGTTTCCTAAATGTTGCTCAGAGATATAAACTATATTCTAAAAACAATTATTTACCTCTCTCTCATCACTTTCTCTGCATCAAAACTATAATTTATTATTTTCACTTTTTAGTGTCAAATTTTCTAATATTCACTCATCATTATGTGTGTTGGACTTTTCATATAGTAAGCCACCATGATTAATTAATTAACTTTCTTGTTTGATAATTAAATTTTTAAAAAAAATGCAACATAACACTAATGAAAGATAAGAATCATAAATAGTGGTAGATTGATAACTTTGCGTATATAATGTCCAGGAATATTAGGCTTAATATTCTTCTATTTTTGCATTTTCATTGAAACTCGAATTAAATTTAAATTTCGAAAGAAATTGATCCCACTTGCAATTTGATTGAGGGTGGATGTTCACTTACTTTTATTTCGCACTTCTTCATGTTGCCTAATTTAGCTATATAGTTGTGGTCTATATGAATTTTATCTTCGAAGTGGACAATTTATTGCTATTTCATTTCAAGATAGAGGGCCGTGAGAGATTCCACTCATGTTTTTTTTTTTTTCGATTATAAATATTAGACGAAAGAAGGATAGATCTCGAAACTTTTTATTAAGAAACAATTATGAAGACGTTGTCAATGGAATGAATCACAAATTTCAGTTATATAGTGTCACGCACTTTTGAACTTTATTTCTATGTATCCAAACATCTTTTTCAGGAAGGGTAGGGTCTCATCTTATAAGCTATAGTGATTTTGTTTTAGTTAACCTAAGTGTCTCATCGAGATATTTCACATTCTTACACGACAAAATCATGGAATACGCGCATTATGACAGGCTATAATAATTGCATTTCCACTTTACATCCAACTTATATACAGATATAAGTTAATTTCATACTGATAAAGAATTCGCACCCTTTATCTATGACGGCTTAATAATTCAATCATTATTATTGGATCCAAAAATGATTGAGCTTGAAAAAATTAGGTCAGGTCCAGTAAAGATGTCAACGGTCCAAGGGAACACACTCAAACAAGCTCTACGGCCTCCAAACAGTGAACTCGACTAGGTCCAGGCTCAGCACACTGGACTACCACCCAAGGGGACATATCAAAATGAGCTATACGACCTTCGGATAATGACTTCGGTCGATTCCCAAAGGGAGACAAACTACCAGCAGGAGTAGTACACGACCCAGAACCACAGATCACGACCTACCAGCAAGGGTCCTACTGAAGACCTCCACGACCTACCCATCATCCAAAGAGAATATGACCTACTCCTCCTAGTAAGGAACTACGAAACCAACACGTACGACCTACCTAGAAGATCGGGAAGGCAAGTACCATGCCATACGTAACTCAGAAGACCGTTGGGGACTCAAACCCAACTGCCCCCGAAGGAATCAGAACTACCCCCGGGCTCCTCGCATCGCCTACTGGGGAGAGGTTGTTACGAATTTGGACGACAAAAATGATCAAACACAAATAAGAATACACTGATATACGTGGTTCGGCAATTGCCTACATCCACAGAGGGTTACACTATGATTTTACTGCTGGACGAAATTGGCTACACGATTACACACAGAAAAACACCAGAACATCTCTGCAACTCTCTCTCTCAGCTGAATGAAGAAGATGAATTCTGAAAACTGTAACTGCTGTTAACTGTAACAGACTTCACCAACAACTATATTATATCTCCCAACTAACTCCCCATATCTCAACACGTGTCACCAATCTATCTGGTTACTTATAAAAACGTAACCTCCAGAACATAACAGACTTCAGCTTCTCACCACTCAGACACAAACTAATTTCACAAACTTCAACAAATCAGAACTCCAACATGCACAAACTTCAACATGCATGAAGTCACATCACTTCAAATCTCCCCCCTGACTTCATGTATGCCCGAATCACCAAACATGTCCATCACAGTATTTCCCTCGAGCCAGATCCATTACAAAACGCACAAGCTGACTACCAGAATCAGCAAACTCCCATTAGTTCCAAGCAATATTGAAACTTTGGTCTTGGAATCGCCTTTGTTAGAGCATCAGATTCTGAGTCCTCCTTTCTTTCAAACACCAACCCAAGATGTAAAGTACCCTTAAGATACCTTAAGATTCCCATCAGAGCATTCCAGTGAACTGTTCCAGGACATGACATAAATCTACTTGTCATGTTAATCGAGTAACATATATCAGGCCTTGTACATATCATCATGTACATCAAACTGCCCACCAAACATGCATAAGGTACTTGATTCATATACCTCACCTCTTCTTCAGTGTTTGGCTTCATTGCTTCACTCAATTTTGTGTCTGCACTTAGAGGTAAAGCAAGAGATCTGTGTTGTCTCATGCCAAACTTCTCAATAACCTTGAGTAAGTATTCTTCCTGCTGTAGCTTTAATCTCCCAGCTGATCTTTCCCTCTGAATGTCCATCCCCAAGATCCTAGATGCTTCACCTAGATCCTTCATGTCAAATTCTGCCTTCAAGTCAGATTTGACTTGCTTGATATCAGACATATGCTTCCCTGCTAGAAGCATATCATCTACATATAAGAGTAAGTACACCAAACTAGAATCACAGCCTTGCTTCAGGTAGACACACTTGTCAAACTTAGACCCGTTGAAGCTAATCTTTAACATATGAGCATCAAAACGTTTGTTCCACTGTCTCGGACTTTGTTTCAGCCCATAGAGTGATTTCTGCAGCAAACATACTTGATCTTCCTTTCCAGGTTCAGCAAACCCTGGTGGCTGATCCATATAAATGATTTCCTCTAATTCACCATGTAGGAAAGCCGTTTTAACATCCAAATGATGTAGCTCAAGATCCTGCTACACCACAATAGCTAAAAGGATCCTGATTGAGCAATGTTTGACAACAGGTGAGAATACCTCAGTGTAATCCACTCCCTCCTTTTGAGTAAAACATTTTGCAACTAATCTTGCCTTGTATCTCACTTGTGGTGGATCTGACTTCTCAATCTTTCTTTTGAACACCCATTTGCAACCAACTACTGACTGAAACTTTGGTTTATCTGCAAGGATCCATGTTTCATTCTTTCTCAGTGACTGCATCTCTTCAATCATAGCTTCATGCCACAATGTACACTCTGAACTTGTGCATGCTTCTTCAAATGTCTTTGGCTCTGTATCTTGCAGCTTCTCTGCAATATTTAGGCTTAGAAAAATGGCATCTGCATCTGAGAATCTTCTAGGAGGATGGATCTCCCTCCTCACTCTGTCTCTTGCCAACCAGTAAGTTGTTAGAGTTGGCTGTCTGTTGATGACAGACTTCTCTGTACCAGAAGTTTCAGGTTTTTGTTCTTCAACTTCATGTTCATCCTTAACATTCTTGAAATCATGAGTTGTTTCAGATGCTTCTTCAGATATTATTCCCTTATCTTTCCTCTGCAAATAAGGCATCACCAGCTCATTAAATGTAACATCCCGGCTAGTAATGACCTTTTGTTGGTTTGGCTCTATGCACCATAACCTATATCCTTTCGTACCAGAAGGATACCCAAGCATGATGCACTTCAAAGCTCTGGGAGCTAACTTATCTTGCTTAGTATGAACATAAGCAAGACAACCGAAAGGTCTCAAATAAGAGTAATGTGGTTTCCTCCCATACTACAACTCATCTGGAGTTTTGAGCTCCAAGGCAGTAGATGGAGACTTGTTTATCAAGTGACAGGCTGTAGCCAAAGCCTCACCCCAAAACCCCTTCGACAAACCAGATCCAAGCAACAAACACCTCACCATTTCCAAAAGGGTTCTATTCATTCTTTCAACCACTCCATTTTGTTGTGGGTTGTATGGTGTGGTTTTATGTCTTTTGATTCCCTTTTGTCTGCAAAAGGAATCAAATTCTTCACTCAGGAATTCCATGCCATTATCAGTTCTTAGGCATTTTATCTTCCTTCCCTTTTCATTCTCAACTAGATATGTCCACTCCTTGAATTTCTGAGTAGCTTCATCTTTTGTTTTCAGAATATGAACCCATACTCTCCTGCTGTAATCATCAACTATGGACAGAAAATATCTTCCTCCACCAAGAGTTTCTGTCCAAGATGGCCCCCACAAACCAGCATGTATGTAGTCTAAAAGTTGGCTGCTTCTCCTTTGACTTGGTTTGAATGGTAGCTTCTTGTTTTTGGCTAATATGCACTCCTCACAGCTGCTAAGATCATGTTCAGCCTCATAGGTGATTAGCCCTTGCTTCTTTAGTTCAACCAAGCCTCTGTGACTGATATGTCCAGTCCTCAGGTGCCAAAGCTAGCAATCCACAGCCTTGACAACACTAGATTCTCCATATATTGTCTCTGCAAACAGGTAATATATGTTGTTTAGTCTCTTTCCTTTCAGCACCTCAACACCTTTCTTACAAACTACAATGATGTCGCCATCTCCTGCAAACTTGAAACCCCTTGCTTCAAGTGTACCCAAGGATATAAGGTTCCTCTGAATTTGAGGGATGAACATCACATCTGTTAGAGTTTTAACTTCTCCCTTATGATTCTGAATTCTAACTGATCCAACACCTTCGATCTTGCAAATATGATTGTTGCCAAACATCACAGTGCCCATGTCCTTCAAAGTTAGATCCACAAACCATTTCTTCCTTGGATACATGTGGAAGGAACATCCTGAATCAAGGATCCAGGAATCATCTCCAACAGCCTCCATTATATTGAGAATCTCATCTGTTACATCTTCTGTTGAACTTACAAGATTTGACCCTCTTTGTTGATAGATGTTCTTTTGCTTCAACACACTGCAGTCCCTAATTAGGTGGCCCGGTTTCTTACAGTAGTGGCACACCCTAGACTCCTGAAAGTTACCAGGATCCCTTGCCTCTTGCTGTTGTGAAGCTCCATAAGGCTTCTTCTGAACATATGTTGGTTTGTAATTCTTCCCTTGATTTGGATTGAATCTCTCTTGATTTCCTCCTTTGTTAAAGGTCTGATTCTTCTTTTGAAAACTACTTTTTGACCTTTCTTGATGTACAACCCCATTCCACTCTGATCATTTCTAGTAACCACTGAGAGCTTCTCCATTTCCTTTTGTTTGATGGCTGATAGTACATCCTCTAATGATATTCCCTCTGATCTGCCATACACCATAGCATCCTTCACACTTGAGTAGGACTTTGGCAATGCATTTAGGAGGTGTATGGCCTTATCTTCATCATCGATCTCTACCCCAATACCTTCAAGCTCATCCACAGCCTTGTGGAAGTCATCTAATTGATCTAGCAGGTTTCTTTCATCATTAAACTTGAAACCATAGAGCCGTTGCTTCATATAAATCATGTTTGCTATAGATTTAGTCATGTATAGCTTCTGTAACTTCTTCCATATGTCTGCAGCAGTCTTC
This sequence comes from Plectranthus barbatus, assembly GCA_026898455.1. Classification (NCBI taxonomy): domain Eukaryota; kingdom Viridiplantae; phylum Streptophyta; class Magnoliopsida; order Lamiales; family Lamiaceae; genus Plectranthus; species Plectranthus barbatus. The sequence goes on along the minus strand of JAPKLW010001539.1, from coordinate 29,834 downwards.
TCCTTGGAGACCTCACGCAGTACCTTGTCATCCAACCTAAGGAGTAGAGTACTCATGGCATTCTCCATTAACTTGGCCTTCTTATCAGCTGTCTCTCCAACAAACGCTTTGTCAGAGTCGGGCATAAGGGCATCCACCAGTCCCTCTTTGGTGAGTATAGCTCGAATCTTTATTTTCCATAATTCGAAAGCATTCTTCCCCGAAAACTTATCAACTTCAAATAGACTTGACGCCATAACATTCACACACAGATAAAGCCCTTTCTTCACAGAAAATTCACAAAACCCAGAAATTCTCAGAAAATACAAAACTGAATCAGAGAGTTCCAATCTCGCAAATTCCACACAATATGCAATCAAATGAGCAGCAGTTCTAAACTTCCCAAACCAGTATACGAAAATCCCAGAAAATCCAAGAATAAGACTATTCGATGTCTTATTAATCACAGACAAAACAGAAATACTCACAGGGGGCAGAATTTCTTCAAAGAACCTCGCTGCTGCTCACACGAACTCTGCATAACAATTTCTCGATCCCAGAATTTGATCACCGTCGCCCCGTTCCCACAGACGACGCCACTTTGTTACGAATTTGGACGACAAAAATGATCAAACACAAACAAGAACACACCGATATACGTGGTTCGGCAATCACCTACATCCACGGAGGGTTACACTATGATTTTATTGCTGGACGAAATTGGCTACACGATTACACACAGAAAAACACCAGAACATCTCTGCAACTCTCTCTCTCAGCTGAATGAAGAAGATGAATTCTGAAAACTGTAACTGCTGCTAACTGTAATAGACTTCACCAACAGCTATATTCTATCTCCCAACTAACTCCCCATATCTCAACACGTGTCACCAATCTATCTGGTTACTTATAAAAACGTAACCTCCTGAACATAACAGACTTCAGCTTTTCACCACTCAGACACAAACTAATTTCACAAACTTCAACAAATCAGAACTCCAACATGCACAAACTTCAACATGCATGAAACTCTAACATGCATGAAGTCACATCACTTCAGAGGTCAAACAAATAAGGGTCCGGTCGCAGATAATTCGGAGGACCATTGAAGACCCAAATTCAACTGCCCCGCAAAGATCGGAACTACCCCAAGTTCCTCGTGTCGCCTACTGGGGAGAAGTCAAAACAGATAAGGATCCAGTCACGGATAACCTGGAGGTCCGTTGAGGACCCTAGCTAAACAATCTCCGAAAAGGACGCAGACATCAACCTCCAGCCATGACCTCTAAGAAATCGGAATTACCCCCTGATTTCTCTAGGGTTGTAACATATCCTCTTGAACTATAAAAGGGGAGCCGATAAGTTATTTTAAGGACGTTTTGACTTCTATTATACTTGTATTCTTCAAAATTCACGATTCATACTTCATCATTCATAGTAAAATTACATTATTTCGTTGTTCTTTTGCTATTTTTCTCTTATCTTTCATAAGTTCCAAGGGTCCCTATTCATCACAAATCGAACCTCAACAATTATAATAATTAAAGTTTGTGTTAAACTGAATGAATATTAGTTATAGATGGTATCAGAAATTGAGTTTCAGTTTACTCATTCATTTGATGTTTTTGGTGTGTCAAAACTCAACTTCTAGATTTTTAGTATGGTCCTTCATGTAATCTTTGTATAGGATAAAACCTAGTTTGTAATAGACTAGAAACCGAAGTTGAAGATCGAGCAAATAGAGATTTAATCTCTAAGGAAGAATTCAGAAGAAGCTAAAGATCGAGAAGTCTGGAGATCAAGTTTCAGAACTCAAGGTTAAAGATTTGAATAAACTTAAAATATCCAGAAACTCTGTTTTTGGAAATTGAGCTTTCACTAAAGAGCGGAAACTTAAACTACTATGGAGAATTGTCTCTAATGGGTGGATTGACAAGTCTAACGGATAGAAATTCAAATTGTCGTCCAACCTACCTATAAATAGCTCGACACTTTGACAGAATCAATACCCTAATTCTCATGCAAAACTTAGTCAAAGATCTGTCAAACTGAAAAGTCAAAAGCTCTCTGAATCTCCGTGTTATCTGAACACGAGGCTTACGTCTTTCCAACTTAAGCTACTCATTCAGTGCATCTGTCTAAGTGCACGATACTAAAGCTCTTAAGCTTAAGCTACTAGTCTTGATGTTTATTACTTTTCTAGTAATAAACACAGTTGTCAGTTTTCCACTCCCGATTACTGATTATCACGGGCATTGCCAACCAACCGAAGTTCTGGGAAAAACCGCAAACATCCATATCCAGATTGAAAGTTGTGAAGTCCGTCCTCACTTTAAGCTGAAGAAGGAAGCAAGAACAAGGAGTTTCTAGGCGAGTGACGCTAGTAGACCGAGGGACGAAGGATTCCAACGGGCTAGCCATAGATCGTGAGAAGGCTTGTAAACTGATCCTTGGTGATTTACTGGATTGATTTTTGAAGAGTGGACGTAGGACTTTGATTTCAAACCACTATAAAATATCCGTCCACTGCAAATTCAAGATTTCAAGAAGTGCGTTATTTACTGCTTTATTAAGTCTATGCACTTTAAGTTTACTTACTTATTTGAAACCTTCAATACTTTCTAAGTATTGAAGAGTATATCTGAAACTGAAATTTTAACCTATCCGAACTTAAACTGAGTTTTAAGAAACGGAAAATTGAGTCTCTGAAAGTCAGTTTTCAGACAAGTGCAAGATTATTTTAAAACTTTCGTTGCATATATTTATACTCTGATTTCGGGACCAACAGATCGATAACATTAATGATTGATATTAAAAAGTAAATATTAATTATTAAAATATAACGCGTGATTCTTGTCATACTTAATTACTTTATAAATCATGTTAAATTTCATTAAGCATGGTTTTATAAAACAATTTAAGCATAAAAAGTTGGAAAAAAATCTCAATCATTAACATTTTATATGAATGGTGTGGATTAATTTCTATATAATACAAAGTACAAACTAACTTTTAATAAGAGATTATATATGAGTGGATTCGGTGAAAAAAATTCCCGTATGAGAAAGTGATAAAGTTTATTAATTGTATTTTAGTTATTGATTAGTTGTATATCAATCATTAATTTATTTAAATTTTAATATATAATATTCATTATTTTTTCTTACAGTGAAATTTTTTCTCACATAATCTCACATCTCTATATGTACCATGTTTTAAATATATAGTATTGTTTTATGTATAATGTTTAAATAATTTATATATGTTTTCAGGTTACCTATTGTGATATTTTCCAACAATTATCTCCATTGTTATATATCTTCAAGCTAGAGGTGGCAAATGAGTTGGGTTCGGGTTGGCGGGTCAGGTTGCTATTTGATAGTAACACGCGACCGCCAACTCGAACTCAACCCGTTTATTTTTTCGGGTAAAAAAATTTAACCCAAACCCAACCTGTTTATTATCAGGTCAACCCGAAAGTGATCCGAATGACATGTTAAATTATAATGAATAATTTAACCTAATATACAACATTACCTGTTAACACGAAAATACCCGAAAATGACACAAAAATTATATAACTATATAATAAAATTGTTTTATTGCGGGTCAAATGGGTTGCGCGGGTCAACCCGACACAAAAATTAAATGGGTTTGCGGGTTCGATCCGAAACTGACTCAAAAATTAAATGGGTTGACCCAACCCGCTTTTTCGTATAAAATTCGTGTCGGGTTGTCGTACCGAGTCGGAGATTGCCGCCTCTACTTCAAGCTAGGTGACGTGTGCTACCTGCAATCACGGTTTTTTTTTTCGAGGAAACAGAAATAAAAAGGAAAAGGAAAGCGTTTCGCCATAATTTAGAGAGTAGATTTATATTGTGTATGAATATAGAAAAAAAGAACTTTATTGCAGATGGGTTATTATCTGAAAGAATCATAAAAAGCATGTGATTCAATAAATAATTTTGACAAAAAAAAAAGGTGCAAAAAATAGTTGAAATGATGGCCTCCAATTCTATGATTCTATCTCTATTCCCTAACCGCAATCTGAGGGGCCGAACTTCCGATGTTACGTGCCCCACCCAAAACGTGAAATCTCAATCTATAATAATTTCTTTTTTGTGATCTATCATTTCATCTCCATCTCATATTAAAATAAGTTAAAATTATATATATGTAAAAGTAAACGAAATAGATCTCATAATTCTTCTTCTATATAGTATGCATATCATATCATATATATCTTCAACAATCAACACATCACAAATATCAAATCATTGGTTATCTGATAAAATTAATTGCAAAAAAAGTAACCCATAATCTCAAATAATTAATAAAATATTTGTCGGTTGAATTAAATTAAGTGATGTGTCCAATAATTTTTTATGGAGACAATTGAATTGAGCTGATTCGATATTTGTTTATATATTATTATTAATTATTATTTTAGAATTGGGTCTTGAATTCATAAATTCTTACACGTACCTAAATCAAACGCAACGTGAATAGTAGTATCATTTGTCTCCAAACGCCACGTTACTCAAACTGGCCTATTTTTTTAAAGCTACACCATACATTTGATTCCTTTTTGGTTTTGTTATTTAATTTGCATTTTATTTCATTTCAATTTCGTAAGGGATAAATAAATATGATTTCTTTTGCCATATGATCACCTCTACCATTCCATGGAAGGGAAAATACAACTCAAAGCATCTTTTTATTATTATTATTATTATTATTATTATTATTATTATTAAGAATTAGTGGATCCTAACATATAATTATAAGTATGAAGGATATGTTAAAGTATCGAACATCGATTGATTAAATCAACATGAATCATATCAAATATTTATCTTCTTACAAATCATTTTTATATAGATAAATAGATAGAAATGCTGAATGTAGACAACATAAAATGTGAATAGTCCCACCAATTAGGAGTTCTAACATGAATAGTTGGATCAGTTGAACTAAAACTAACAAGCTAAATTAACTAAATTTAGCTTACTTTTGAATTTTAGTTTTAGCAAATTGCTTAGTTAGTGCTATTTATATGTTTTCAATTTTAGCCCTCCAGATTTCCAAAATTAGTGTTTTTAGCCTTTAGTTTAGTTTCTAGTCATGATTCACTGGTTATTATTTATTACTCATTACGTCCCAATTTATTAATCCCACTTATTAGTCTTCTTTCCTAAGACCTTCCCTAGCAATGACATTTTAGCAAATGTCATCCATTAAAAAATAATAAATTGAATAAAAATAAGTGCAAAAGGCAATATCAAGGGAATCAAGTCATGACTCCATGCTTGTCGGACGATCCATGATGTCTTCTAATGTCATCCAATCACATGCTGCCAAGTTGGATACTCGTATTTTTTGGATAAATTCATAAAATAATTAAAAAAAAATTATACCAAAATTCATAAAAAAAAATTTATCTATAAAATGAACCCAATATTGATACATTTTCATTCACAACCAAAATTTCTATTTTCTCTAGTATTTCTTCATTTTGATATCTTGTTATGGATTCAAATGATCCCAATTACTTCTTCTTTTCCCAAAATTATCAAAGCAAACAAGATTATCCATTCTCCCAAAACTATTCAAACTACCAAAATTCGCAACAATTTCCAAATGTTGAATATCAAATTTTTTTTATTATTAATTCAAATATTAACTTTTTAAGTGTATGTAATAAAAATATTATCATTATATAGTTATATGAAAATATTATAAATAATATATATTGAAGTATAAATATGAAAATAAAATAAATTTTAAGTTGGGTGAATGTCATTGCTGTGAGTGAAATTGAGTTGGGTTGTGGGTTGTGTAGGTAGATGAAAGAGAAATTATTATTTTATTGTTAGGTTGAGTTGTGGAGTGTCATTGCTATAGATAGTCTAAAATAACAAACTTTTTCACACTCACCAACAAAATATTAATTCCACTATAATCACAAACATTGGTTATTGTGCCATTTTAGTTTGGGACTAAAAAAAAAATTATTCCATAAAAAAAATGAGAAAAATACTTGTTTATATTTATCACATGTTTACCATATTGCTTGAAATACCACGTATTTCATTGGTATTCAAACAATGCAATTAACTTTTTGCGCATACATAAAAGAAGCATGCAATTAAAAAAAAATATTTTATGAAGAAAAAGATAATAATAATAATAATAATAACATGAATTTGAAAACGTGCGTGGGCTTCCAAATTGATTTGACAAAACCCTATCGTTTATGAGCAAGACAAAAACTCTATCCTTGGGAATATATTTATATAACAATATCAACAATATTTTTATGCTCATGCTTTCCCAAAAATGTTAAATTAGTTGACATTTTCTATATAGTTATTTAATATTCTGAATTGACAAACTTTTAAAGAAATCTAATGAAAAACAAAGTGAAAATTTCCCAACTTATCCTTTATTAGGATTTCAATATTAAATATATTTAGGTTCCTGAAAGTTCTCTCTCTTTTTTTTTTACATCCAAACATATTTTAAAAAAGAGAATATTTTATCTTCTGAATCAATGCCAGATATACCAATTAAAATGGTGTTGTTCCATTCTTTATTTTTCCGATGTTGGGAATCTGGAATTTTACAAATTTAAGCAACATATATTCTTGCACAGTTGAAAATGGTTGCATTATGCATATGCTTTCAAGATTTTATTTTTATTTTTATTTTTTTAACTTGGTATATAATATTAAATTAGAATTGAGAGATTTTGAAACTGAATTTCGTATCTGTTTCGGGTCAAAATAATTAGGCTCTATAATGAAAACTCCGATTTTATTTAGTTATGATGTTCATCACTAAGAGCTCACAAAAATCAAATCTAACAACGATTTGGATTGAGAGAGACTATGAAAATATATCCTAAAATTTGAATATGTCTTATTTTCCTTATTATCTATATATTTTTTCTTATTTAGATTTGTCATATTCTTAGAGATTATTTCTTAATTAATTGTCATTATTCATATATAAATAGGCCTATAAGTCTATAACTTTATCCATTCCAATTTATTTCCTTCCCATCCATTGTAATTTGTGTCCATCTATCATCAATAAAATATATTTAGAATAGATTTGAAGAAGTTGATATAAGAGCGCAAGCTTAAACCACTATAAATTTTGGATTTTTTAGGTTTTTGTTTAATTATTTGTTATTTATTATTTACTTAATTTTCGGTTTCTCTTTTCATTCATTCTTGAATTCCTTTATGTTCATATCTCATACAAAAATCAACCATAACACTAACACATTACCAGAAATTAAAAAGTTATTAAGTTCAAACTCCGAATATATGTTTTAATAAATACTCCCTCCGTCCCATTATATTAGGCACGGAGGGAGATGGCACTATAACCAAGGAATAAATTTAAAAGCTGATTTAAAAGATAATTAGTGAATAAAATAATGATAAAGTAATGCTAATGACAAGATTAAAAAAAGGGCTGCAGTCAAATCAACCCTACACAAGTATAGCTTTGTAGCTAAGTTACAATCCAAATTACAGTTTTGGAGCCAAAAATTCAAGGGAAATTTTCATTCAATCCAAATTTCCCCCCTAATCTACTCCTATAAATTCAATTCTTGTTCAACTTAAAAAAAAATAGAAATTGTTCAAGCAAAAATGGGGAAGAACCCAGACATTACAGAGAATAGGAAAGCTGAAATAATGGTATTCTTGTTGGAAAAATCCAAGGACAGCAAGCCACAAAGAGGGGTGATCAATGAAGCTGCAACCATCTTCAATGTCTCAAGAACCACCATTTCAAGGATCTGGAAAGCTGCAAGAGAAGGAAAAACAAGAGGTGAAACATTACATTTAATAGGGAAAAGACATGCTAGAATAAGAAAGCTCAAACATGAGGTAAATAATGAGCAAATTGCTGCAGTCAATTTTCAGAAAAGAGGAACAATTAGGGCACTAGCTGATAGCATAAGCATTCCTAAGTCTACTGTGGGTAGATGGGCTAAAAAGAACCTGATCAGAGCACACACAAATGCAATAAAACCATGTTTGACAGCTCCTAACAAACTGTTAAGATTGAAGTGCAATTTACAAGCCATAGCTTATGATCATGTTTCGAAGAAATTTAAGTTCAAGTCAATGGATAATATTGTTCACATAGATGAGAAGTGGTTTTATTTAACCAAAAACACACATAGGTACTACCTCACAGAATCAGAACCAGAGCCACATAGGACATGCAAGAGCAAGAAATTTATTCCTAAGGTGATGTTCATGTGTGCTGTGAGTAGGCCAATATTTTCAGATGAGGGTAGTGTCATATTTGATGGTAAAATAGGGATGTGGCCATTTATAGAAGAGGTTGCAGCTAAAAGAAGCAGCAAAAATAGGGATGTTGGTACACTAGAGCTCAAACCAATTCAATCTATCACTAAGGAAGTGATAAAGGCTTGCCTAATCAACAATGTAAGTTGTTCAAGTTTATACATGCATGTATGTATAGAATGTGTATGAAGACAATGAATTGAATGTGTATTCACAGGTTATTCCAGCAATTAAAGAGAAGTGACCTACATGTTTAAGTAAAACAATTTACATTCAACAAGATAATGCAAGGCCCCATATCACTAATGAGAATGAAGATTTTCAAAATGCAGCAACTTCAGATGGATTTGACATACAATTGGTGCAACAACCACCTAATTCTCCTGATCTAAATGTTAATGATTTGGGATTTTTCAGGGCAATTCAAAGCTTGCAGCAGCAACAAGCATGTCAAGATGCAAGAGAGCTAGTAAATGCAGTGATAACAAGTTATAACAGCCTAGAAGCAATAACTCTAAATAAGGTGTTTCTATCCCTACAAGCTTGTTTCCTAGATATTATGAAAGTTAAGGGCTGGAACAACTATAGGCTGCCACATATGAAGAAGGATGCATTGATGATGCAAAATGCTTTGCCCAGAAATCTAGAGGTACCAGTTGACTTAGTGAAAGATTGTCTACACTATATGACTGAGCATGGGCATGAAGCAAATGATATGGAATGTCTCATGACTCATTTGGGTTTAGCATTTTCTTTACTTTAAAGCATAGATAGGATTAGTGCACATGAGTCTTTTGTAAAGCACATTTGACTGAAACTTTTGTAAAGCACATGGGTCTTTTGTAAAGCACATTTGACTTTTGTAAAGCATATTGACATGTAGTCGTGCACATTCAACTTAGACAGTTTCAAGAAACCACTTCAAATATGGTGAAACACATTTCAAATAGACAATGTTTCATGAATGTGTATGTGATGTGTGAGCAAGTTCAAATCATTTCAAGAATTAACCCTAAACCCACAGCAGAACCAAGGAATCATCATGCTCAACCAGCAACTCATAGAACCAGCAATACAAAGGAACCAACAACACATATAACCAGCAAGAGCAACCACTTATGGCCGAAAAAGATGAGCAGAATATGACAGATCCGCAATCGATATAACCACACATGCTGAACCAACAACTCACAAAACCAGCATATGACAGAACATCAATCGATATAACCAGCAACAACACATGTAACCAATCAACATGCTCAACCAGCAACTCATAGAGCCAGCAATACAAAGGAACCAGCAACACATATAACCAGCAAGAGCAACATATGTAACCACTCATGGCCAAAAAAGATGAGCAGAATATGACAGATCCGCAATCGATATAATCACACATGCTGAACCAGCAACTCACAAAACCAGCATATGACAGAACAACAATCGATATAACCAGCAACAACACATGTAAGCAATCGACATGCAGATCACCGAAATCAACACACAGATCAACCAACACACATTAAGGTAACAAATAGAGAAATCACCGAATGTTTGGAAACTGTATGTCCCAAAAAAGTCGGACGACTTCCATCATCTTCTCGCGAGGAAATGCCAACTCGTGATGCACCATCGCCAACCACTCCCTCTCTTTCTCCTCATCGAAAGAGAGCTCTACCTCGTCGGGATCACCGCTCAGCACCGTCAAGCCACTGTCATCACTGTCAACCCACCACGCCATGGAGTCTGCGGCGGCGGCAACGATACCATCAGCGGAGCCGTCGCCTGACCGCGTGCCACAGTTGTGTTCGGAGCCGCAATCAGAGTCGTCGCCTGCACGCTGAAACGTCACGACAGCGGCGGCAACAACCCCACCGTCGGGATCGCCGCCTGCACGCTGAACAGAAGGGCAAGGAAGAGGGGAGAGAGGTGTCATCATCGCGGCAGATGATTTAGGGAGAGGGGTGTCATCATCGCGGTTGTGAGATCGACAGAGGGGAGATAGGAGGGTGGCGGAGGAATTAGGGTTTGAGAGAGGAGAGCGGCGGAGGAGTTAGGGTTTCAGAGAGGAGGGCGGCGGAGTTACGAGTTTAGGGTTTCAGAGAGGAGAGCGGCGGAGATTAATCGAGAGAGGAGGTCGGCGGATGTTTTAGGGTTTGAGAGAGGGAGATGAATTGCGGCGCAAGAGGTGAATGAGAGAATGATCGAGAAGATGGCTGAAATTAGGGTTGAAATGGGTAGGGGTAGGGTAGTAAATAGGAGAAAAATGAAGGGTAGTATTGTCATTTTCGGTTTAACTAATTATAATTAGACATTGTTAATTTTTTGCCAAAAAGAGAAATGTGCCTAATAAACGGGACAAACCGAAAAGGAATGTATATTATTATTAAAAATAATTATGGCTTATAACTAACCTATATCATCTCTAAAACTATTAATTAATTTAACAATCTAATCTAAATCTTTTTAATGATGATGCTAAACAAAAAGTAAAGTAATCTTGAAAAGAAGTTTGAACCACATAAATGTTTAAAAATAATTCTGAATCTAGAGTGTCATACTGAATATTTACGTGTGTTTTTTTTTTATAAAAAAAATAATATAAATCGTTGTTTTATTAGAAGTAAAAACTCTTAAATTATTAATTGTGAATATACTGGGATTATTCTGGGACTGGAATAATTTTAAAATACGAGACAAACTCAAAGTATGGCCCAGGGATTTCTTAAAGAAATTGAGATTTTAGTTCATTTCTTTGAAATATTTTCTCCCTAAAAATTAAACTTTCTGGGGAGAAAAAGAAATAAAAGGAAAGTTATGTCCTTCAGAAAAAAGTAAGTAAATTACAATTGCACCCTTCATCTAACTATAACTAAAATACGCGCCAAGATGTAGGAGCGTGGAGGAGAGACAAACCAGCAGAAGCTGCATCGGAGAGTCAATAACACTGCATCAAACTTTGAAAACTATGAAAGCCCACCGCATTTCCGCATATTATTATAATATTATATCAAATCAATACAATTGTTCAGAACATCGAAAGTCAGAAAAACTATAGTAAAATATTTCATCTTGAACATAAAATAACCCACAACAGTGCGTAAACAAACGGATAATCTCAATGAGTGAAGAACCAACCATGATTAAACAAATGAAAACCTTCGGAAAAGGCCGTGGTTTGGTGATGATTATCACAGGTGAATGGATTTTACGGTTTTACCTGAGTATTAAAGAAAAAGATTCAATTTTTTTATTAAGAGAAATTCACCCAACTGTGCAGGGGAATTTGCTCTCTTCCACAAAATGCGAAGTGCTACCGGCTTCCAGCTTTTCCACATGTACTACAAAACCATCATTCTTGTGTATGGTTTTCAGAGATAGTGGTTTTCGAATATAGTCCCTTTTTTTGCATATATAAAGAGACGTTCTTGGTTTGCATTCTCCACCATCACACCTAAACCTCTCTCATTTGCGCATTCAATCGTGCCCCCTTTGTTCCGTTTGTTTCTTTCTTTCTTTCTTTCCTCCCAATAATTCTCTCCCTTTTCTTCCCATTGGTTCATCGATTCTGAGCTCTGATTGGCTCCTTTTCCCCATTTTCCCTGTTGCGTAAGGTAAGAAAAAGGAAATAAGAAATAATTTCTCTGCATTGTAGTTAGTCTTGCATATTTTCTTTCACAGCATTGACGAAGAGGGTGCATTTTCTCACTGCACATTTGTTTTTTATTCAAAAATATTCTGCTCAATCTGGGCCGGCCTTGAAATTTGAAATCAGTGTTACAGGAAATATATGCAATTTTGCTGCAGAAAAATCTCCGATTTTTAATTTTCTTGTTTTACAAGAAGCTTGGAAACTTCTGCCCGTGATGAAAGATCAAATCTTGCTGCGTTAACGTAGTTCGATTTTCTTGTCTTCTAATTCCCAAAACGTGTAGTAAAAACTTCTTTTCCCTTTCTCCAAGAAACTGCATGATTCTGTAAAATCTTATCCTCGATTTTAATATTTAGATAATGGCTAATCTAAGGTAATGATGTTGATATCCTTGCCATTAGAATTCAATGCATATCTATGCGGGATTAGTGAGAGAAGATTCTAGTGGTATTCCAAAATAATTTACGGATTTATTTCAGACTAATTTTCTGGCTATCCACGTATGCTTTCCTTATTCGATTTCGTAAGGTCCCATAATTTTCAACATGTGGATTAGCCATTTGAAAACCGAGGTGTTAGGTAGAGAAATTTTTGAGATGATCTTCTAGATTCGTCTTGGTCACTTATTGACTAAATTGCAGCCATTTTTCCTACATATTAATAAACCATGGTTTCAGATAAGGCCGGTATTATCTCATTTCTCTAAGCTTTAATTTTTTTCTTACAGTTGTTACATTTGTCCAAGAATCTGCTGTCTGAACGTCCCCTCCCATAATCTGCAATGGCGGAACGTGTTCTCACTCGCGTCCACAGCCTCCGCGAGCGCTTGGACGCCACCCTCGCTGCTCACCGCGACGAGATTCTGCTGTTCTTATCGAGGTTGAAATGGCCATAACTAATCTTTCTTGCTTTCTTTTCGAGTAGCATTTGTAATCTTGGAATGAATGATTGCAGGATTGAATCTCATGGAAAAGGGATTCTGAAGCATCATCAGCTCCTTGCAGAGTTCGACGCCATCTGCGAAGCTGACAAGGCCAAACTGCAGGATCACGCCTTCAAAGATCTTCTCAAGTGCACGCAGGTATATGCATACTGCATATATAGCACTCGAATCATCATCCTTTGTGTTCTTGCTTTGATGATAGATTTTGTGGTGATTTACAAACGAGCTCGATTTTCTTGATGCAGGAAGCAATCGTGTTGCCTCCGTGGGTTGCTCTGGCGATCCGGCTGAGGCCCGGCGTCTGGGATTACGTCCGAGTTAACGTGAACGCGTTGGTGGTGGAGGAGCTCACCGTGCCGGAGTTTCTGCAGTTCAAGGAAGATCTTGTCAACGGAACGTACGTTTCTGAATCCTAAATCTTATATATTGTGATGAAAATACTCATTTTTTAGTTGTGATGATGGTGCAGTGCTAATGGCAACTTCGTTCTTGAGCTGGACTTCGCGCCCTTCACCGCCTCCTTTCCGAAGCCAACGCTGACCAAATCCATCGGAAACGGAGTTGAGTTCCTCAACAGGCATCTCTCTGCTAAGATGTTCCATGACAGGGACAGCATGACTCCTCTTCTTGATTTCCTGCGCATGCACAGCTACAATGGCAAGGTGAATTATGAAGCAATTAAGATTAAAGATTTGATCACATACTGAATTCTTGCTGTGTTGCACAGACTATAATGCTGAATGACAGAATCCGGAACCTCAGCTCTCTGCAATCAGTTCTGAGGAAGGCTGAGGAGTACCTCTCCACCCTTCCCCCGCAGACGCTATACGGTGAATTCGAGCAAAAGTTTCAGGAGATCGGATTGGAGAGAGGCTGGGGAGACACTGCAGAAAGAGTCTCTGAGACGATCTCCATGCTCCTCGACCTCCTCGAAGCCCCGGATTCATGCACTCTGCAGAAGTTCCTTGGGAGGATTCCTATGGTTTTCAACGTCGTCATTCTTTCGCCTCATGGCTACTTCGCTCAAGAAAACGTCTTGGGGTATCCAGATACAGGAGGCCAGGTTGTGTACATTCTGGATCAAGTCCCTGCACTCGAGAGGGAGATGATCAAGCGTATCAAGGAGCAAGGACTCGATATCACGCCACGAATCCTCATTGTTAGTCATCTCATTTTCTTGAATGGTGAAGGATTTGCGTTTTTCTAATGCTTGAGCTTTGCTGTTTCTGTATAGGTAACTCGATTGCTCCCGGATGCAGTGGGAACTACCTGCGGCCAGAAGCTTGAGAAAGTCTTTGGAGCAGAGCATTCGCATATTCTTCGAGTTCCCTTCAGAACTGAGAAGGGCATTGTTCGAAAATGGATCTCCCGGTTTGAGGTTTGGCCTTACATGGAGACTTTCACTGAGGTGAGGAACACTTCTTTGTCTACACATTCTTGATTTATGTCTTCAGTCTTACAACCTTGTTTTTTTCTAGGATGTGGCCAAAGAAATTGCTGCTGAGTTAAAAGGCAAGCCTGATTTGATCATTGGAAACTACAGTGAGGGCAACCTGGCAGCCTCCTTGCTAGCTCACAAATTAGGAGTTACACAGGTAATAAATCAAGTGAAAAATCTGCGGTTTTGCAGAGTTTTGAGTGATGACTGATTTGTTTGCAGTGCACAATTGCTCATGCTTTGGAGAAAACGAAGTACCCGGATTCGGACATCTACCTGAAGAAGTACGATGACAAGTATCACTTCTCATGCCAGTTTACTGCTGATCTTTATGCAATGAATCACACTGACTTCATCATCACCAGCACCTTCCAAGAGATTGCTGGAAGGTCTGCATTTTTCGATTTGATGAATTATTATCCGATGTTAATCCAAGTGAGACTGAGTTTCTTTTTTGTTGTTGTCTTTATCAGCAAGGACACTGTTGGACAATATGAAAGCCACATGGCTTTCACAATGCCTGGACTGTACCGTGTAGTCCATGGAATCGATGTTTTCGACCCCAAATTCAACATCGTTTCCCCCGGTGCTGATATGAACGTCTACTTCCCTTACACAGAGAAGGACAAGAGGCTCACTAACTTCCACCCTGAGATTGAGGAGCTTCTTTTCAGCCAAGTTGAGAATGAAGAGCATTTGTAAGCTCCATTTTCCCCTCAATTCTTGATATGTATGTATATAATATCTATGTGATTTAAGACTTTATAAACTTGCATATTTGATAGGTGTGTGTTGAAAGACAAGAAAAAGCCCATCATATTCACCATGGCAAGGCTGGACCGTGTGAAGAACCTGACCGGTCTGGTTGAGCTGTATGCCAAGAGTCCTAAACTGAGGGAGCTGGTGAACCTGGTCGTGGTCGGTGGCGACCGGAGGAAAGAATCAAAGGACTTGGAAGAGCAGTCTGAGATGAAGAAGATGTATGATCTGATAGAGACCTACAAGCTGAATGGCCAGTTCAGATGGATTTCGTCCCAAATGAACCGTGTCAGGAACGGTGAGCTCTACCGCTACATTGCTGACACGAGGGGCGCCTTCGTGCAGCCTGCATTCTACGAGGCATTCGGGCTGACCGTGGTGGAGGCCATGACATGCGGACTCCCAACTTTCGCCACTCTGTACGGTGGTCCAGCTGAGATCATTGTCCATGGCAAGTCCGGGTTCCACATTGATCCGTACAATGGGGAGCAGGTCGCGGAGGATCTTGTTAGCTTCTTCGAGAGGTGCAGGAGTGAGCCCTCTTATTGGGAGGCCATCTCAGAAGGAGGGCTGAAGAGAATCCAGGAGAAGTAAGGAGGCCACTGCACATTGCAAAATAGGCCTAATGTTTTCAACTGATTTTTGATCATATTCTTTTGGTTGATGCAGGTATACTTGGCAGATATACTCGGACAGGCTGCTGACGTTGGCAGGTGTTTACGGGTTCTGGAAACACGTGTCGAAGCTGGATAGGCAGGAGATCAGGCGCTACCTGGAGATGTTCTATGCTCTGAAGTATAGGCAGTTGGTAAGTAGGCTTGTTTGTTGAGTGAGAAATGAAGGAATGAATGAATGGTGATGAAAAATGATGGATTTGTGTGTGTGTTTGATTTGCAGGCTGCAGCTGTTCCAAGGGCTGTGGAGTGAATGCTGAATATGGTGGTGTTGAATTGAATTTCATCAAACAAAAAAAGCAGCTGCTGTTTTATTTTTAATTAATGTTTCTCTCATTTGGCTATTTATGAATTATTACCTTTGTGGATTCTAGTTTTCTTGTGTTTGTTTCAGGCAAAAGTATGTAATTTCCACGTTGTTGGATTGGATGTGAGAGTATTATAAAATAAAGATCCAATTGTTGGATGTCTGTGACTTAATATTTTAATAATCAATTTATATATGAACGATATCTTTCATCTTTATATATATATTAAAACAAAACCAACTATAAGTTACAAATGAAAATATTTAATTATATTAATTAATTATTAATTGAACTAATTAGTTGATTAATCATAAACTAATTGTATATAGAATATTTGAAAAAAATGAACATATAATTTTAATGTTGATTTGGGTAATAATATATACTAAAATTTTAAATTTTATGAAATTACATAATCAAATTAATCATAAACTAAAACTACCAGTCATAGCATAAATAAATACAAACAATTTTTTGATTGAATCATAATTTCTTACTAGTTATGGAAATAATACATAAAAAATCATAACATATACATTAAAATATAAATCAATGAAATTAAAAGTAATATTCTTTTATTATCAAACTCATAAATATAAAAAATTGACATAAATTTTTTTAAATAATTAAAGCAATTATAATTGAGGAATTTTATAATAAAAATTATTTTATTTATTATATAAAAACATTAAAATAAATATTAAATATCTGAAAAAGGCAATTTTGATCCTAATCATCTGAAAGTGGCCCGCCCAGTGTATATTTCAAGAATCACAATCATCCAAACTGCAAAACAAAAACAGTTGAATGGATTCGAGAGGAATAATCATCAAAATCATCTCTCTCACCATATCCGCCTTCCTCCTTTCTCTGCATTTCTTCCCACACTCAACAACGGTGGTTCATTCTCTCTCATCCCCCCTCCATTCCTACACCAACAAAGCCTGCTCCCACACTCTCTACTCCTCCCTCTGCCGCTCCACTCTCTCCACCATTCCCGCCTCCCACAACTCCACAACCTTCCCCAACATCCTCCACTTCGCCATCAATCGAACCGCCGCCCACGTCGCCGCCGCCCGGCTCACCATCGCCGACCACTTCGCCCATCAACGCCTGAACGCCCACGAGAAGAATGCCTTCCAAGATTGCATGGAACTGCTCGACCAGACGCTCTACGAACTCCAGTCCGCCATGGACGAGTTGGGCTCTTCTTCCCCTTCTTCTGGGCCTCATCTCCACAGATCGTACGGCAACATCAAGACCCTTCTGAGCGCAGCCATGACCAACGACTTCACTTGCATCAATGGATTCTTGGACTTGGACCTGGACCACCTTGGTTCGTCTCGGCGGAAGAGAGAGAGAAACAGCCAACGCCTGCAGAAACTGTTGACGCCGATTTCTCGCATGATCAGCAACACCTTGGCCCTCATCAAGAATGTGGAGAAAGCAAATGAGAAGATCGCCAATAGGCGAGGCGACGAAGAGGTTCTGCATTATATGGAAATGGCTCGTCGACAGAAGAATGCGTTGAGGCATGATGTGATCGTAGCATCTGATGGGAGTGGAGACTACGATTCGATCACGGAGGCGATTGCAGCGGCGCCGAATATGAGCAAGAAAACGTATACGATCAGAATAAAGCAAGGGGTTTACAGAGAAAACGTGATGATTCCAAGAGAGAAGATCAACATGATGTTGGTAGGAGATGGGATGAACTCCACGATCATCACAGGTTCCAGAAGCTTCGTGGATGGTTTCTCCACCTTCGAATCTGCTACATTAAGTAGGTTATTAGTTAGCAGCATTTCAGATTTCCGCTGTGTAAAACAATGGACATATATATATAAGGTTTGTTGCATGATGTGATTTACAGCTGTGGTGGGAGACAAATTCATGGCGAGGGACTTAACAATAGAGAACAGTGCAGCTCCGGAGAAGCACCAGGCAGTGGCGGTGACGGTCACCTCGAACGCAGCCTTCTACCGATGTGGGATAAGATCTCACCAAGACACGCTCTACGCACATTCACTGCGTCAGCTGTACCACGAATGCACCATTCAAGGAACAATCGATTTCATATTCGGAAACGCAGCAGCAGTCTTCCAGAACTGCACCATACTCGTGAGGCGGCCGATCAGGGGACAGAGGAACACCATCACAGCTCAGGGGAGAGAGGATCCATACCAGAACACAGGGATCAGCCTACTGAACTGCACTATCAGGGCAGCTGCGGAATTCAATCGGACGCAGTCGGCCACGTATTTAGGCCGGCCTTGGAGGAACTACTCCAGAGTCATCGTTGCGAATAGCTATCTTGGAGACCTGATACACCCTCGAGGGTGGTTGGAGTGGGATAAGTACAGTAGAGTGGATACCGTGGACTACATTGAGTGCATGAATTCTGGACCTGGTGCAGCTACAAGGCGTCGGATCTCGTGGGCCGGATATAGAAAGAACTGTGGCCAGGACACGGTGAAGCAGTTTACAGTTGAGGAGTTCTTGCATGGAGCAGATGACTGGGTCGAGTCCACTGTGATACCAATCCTTGGTGGTTCCTGATAATGTAGATGTGGCAATGCCTCATATTCATCTGTAAGATATGATAGTTCTGATTCCTGAAGCATGACTCATATGTTCAGTTCTTACCTCATTACTTGGTTTGCAAAACATACATAAACAGGGATAATAAAACACCCATTCACGTCAACATATCTAACGACTGTAATATCAACTTGCAAAAGCAAGAAAATATATCTGAATTATGTGGTATAAGTTTACAAAGGAAGATTTTACCAAAAAAAAAAAAAAAAAGAAAAACCGCAGCCTGTAGTGTACATGTTGATGTGAATACGTACCGTTGCTGCAGGTAGCGAGCATACAAAGAGTTGTTCTCCCAAAAAGAATGCACAATTTTCTGTTCAGCCTCTTCCAAAACTAGCTAGGGAAGCGTATATAGCATAGAAAAACTGTGAGAAATTTACATGACTTTGAAAATGTATCTAACAACAAAGAAGGACTAATGCTTTCAGCATATGGATGGGTAGGACATACCCTTTTCCTGATCAAGTTTAGCTGCAGCAACAAATTTAACAAGTTAACGAGCGCCTCGAGAAGTTCCACAGTATCCGCGTAACTGCTTTTAGCAGTATTAGCTTCATTTGCTCAGTGGCTCAAAATGTGTTTGTGCAAGAGGCAAAGACCATAGAATTTATTGTCGAATGACTCTGTGTTTTCTTTCCTCACGAAGTGGTTGTTTAGGGTAGAAAATAACTACCAAAGCCAAAGCAAATGCAAGACCAACAACTCCACTAAATGGTTTAAAAGGGCGGACTCCGGTGGCCCAAACGGGAAAAGTGGGTTGATATGCCAGAAAGCCACCAGTTCTTAAGATAAAAGTAGAAGCCAGTATTCCTGCACGGAGTCCAATTGGTAGCGCCAGACTTCCTCGACTTCTTTGCCGAGCTCCGGATAAACTTATAGATAATAACCATAGCCCAGGAATTTCCCATAAGGACCTAAGCATCAAATCATCAACAGCTTAAGAAACACTAACAATCTTCAAGTTTAGGAGTGCAAGGGAAATGGAGTTAAACATAAATGTGATGATAAGCTATTAACTAGTGTTTTTCTTGGTTGTGAGAAATTTCCGTTGGTGGATCTTTTCTTCATTTATATGAATAGATCAAAATATAAAATAAAATAAAAATAAAAAAAGAAAGCAAAAGAAAAATGCAGTGAGAACCATTGATGCATTTACCTTTGAGATAAAGCAAATATAAGTCCTGAGATAAGTACTCCACGATGATACCCATAGTCAGTAGCAATTTCTTGGGGCAACCATGACCGGAAAAACAATTCCTCCACAGCTGCAACACCTGTAGCTGTTGCAATTCCTTTAACAATTAGCAGAAGCATATACCCATATGCTTTCACCAATGCAACAGGTTCTGAAGATAATGAAGAAAGAGTGGTTGGCCAGAGTAGATATCCACATCGAAGTGATGAATTGATGGCATGTATCAGTGTAACAAGGATGGCCCCTCCAACCAAACCCTTCAGAAAATCCTGCATCTGAGAGCACAAGAACCATCACATATGTTAAGCTAAATTACAATGCAGAAAATGCTAATCAACTCCAAAGTTTTTTCATCTCAAACTGGATGTATGCAACAACAAAGTTATAATCTAAAAATGGCTGCACAGAAGAAGAACCCGAAGAGTATGTTTCAGGCACCACAAAATTTTAATATGCCCCTCCCCCTCTTTAATTGTTTAATACTGTCCAGGGTGAGATGAAGCTTACGGTTGCCATCAACATTGAGGGGTAGAAATCTTCATATCATAGGAATCTTCATATCTAAGGGTTGGGGTCAAAAGTAGTCCAAGAAAACAACTTTAGTGCGCTTCCATACAGTTGGAAATCAGGCAATAAAGTGAAAGCACATAAAGCATGATGTATGGGGAAGAAAATGACACATTTTGCTTCTATAAGTGAAATTAATCCAGGTAAAATGCTGATGAAAAGTAGTAAATAGGAAATCCAGAAATTCTTTGAGCTTGAGATTAGATGGAAGACATTCAACACTAACTCCATCACAAACTATTATTAGATCAAATTTTTTCAGTAATGTTTCTATGGATAATATAAGGAGCTTGCACGATATTGAGTCCATACCTTCGGCAATGAAGCCAAATCAAATCCATACTGCACTAGGGGATCATCATACTTGCGAATTCTTTTTCCCCACAATGTAATCATGATCATGATAGCGATGTAAAGGCCAGCAATGCAAGCAAACTCAGCAATTTTGAAGGGGTTATGAGTTGCCCAGTTTTGCATGAGAGTGGGAAGCAGCGGAAGAACAACAGGAGACCATAGAAGCAACACCATAAAGACAAAACCAAGGATCCTGTATTTAAGAAGTGATTGGGGGCATCTCAATAAGTACTTTCTTTATTTTGATTCGGTCAAACCCATAACAGCTATATATAATAATAAATACTCCCTCCGTCCCGCCCAAATTGTTACATTAAACAAATCGGGTGTCCCAACCGAATTGTCACATTTCTAAAAATGACAACTTTTTCATACTCAACAATAGAATATTAATTTCACTTATACTCATAATCTTTAATTTCCGTAACGAAAAGAAATGTAACAAGATTTTTCAATGTACATCTACATCCATAAACATCTTAAATAACACTAACCTTACCAACAATAAAAGCACCTTCCCCCCCCTTCCACCCCCTCTCACAAAATCACTTGCTCTATACGAAAAATGGTATTATCATATTTTACAAATTGTTGACATATTAATGAGTTGCACCCATGACATAATACAACAACATCCTCATTTTTCACTAACTATCAATACATTTTCTATTTCTCTATCAACAAATAATATATTACCAAATGAATAATATTGGTTGTAAAAGTAAAACTAATGTACTTAATACTACTCCCTCCGTCCCATTGAAGTAGTCCCACTTTCCTTTTTTGTTTGTCCCATAGAATAGTCCCATTTTCCTAAAATGGCAACATTTTTCACACTCACCAATAAAATATTAATTCCACTACACTCACAACCCT
Organism: Plectranthus barbatus; assembly: GCA_026898455.1. Taxonomy (NCBI): domain Eukaryota; kingdom Viridiplantae; phylum Streptophyta; class Magnoliopsida; order Lamiales; family Lamiaceae; genus Plectranthus; species Plectranthus barbatus. The sequence goes on along the minus strand of JAPKLW010001539.1, from coordinate 8,161 downwards.
TAATTCCCGTGCCGAAAAGAAAAGGAACTACTTCACCGGGACGGAGGGAGTAATATATATTGATAATTGTTAACTACAAAATACAACGTCATATCACATTAGAAAAAAACAAATTGTCTCATAAATGATCATTACAAGGGAACTACTTCCAAATTATGCAAAGTTTTGGCATATAAATCTGACTGCGAGGAACATAAATAATTAATGTGAAGTATGAAGTCATATCCCGAAAATAATGGAGTTTACCTTTGAAGCAATGGACGATCCGCAAGGCGCAAAAACAAGATGAGTTTGTCAGTTAAACTCATAGCACCACGTATTCCACCCCAAAGTAAAGCAACTTTGCCAATAAGTTTCAAGATACCCCCCTTTTGTCCGAGTTCAGCAAGCATGGACACAAGCCTATTTCATAGATCCAAGATTTCAGCCTCTTCAAAAGAAAGAATACAACTCAAAAGAACCAGCATCATACATGGTCAATGTAAAAAAACCAAACCTTTCATGATCAACTTCACCATCTTCCTTCATAGGCACCACAGGACTAGCGACTAACATTGCTTTCTCTGCAAGGCTTGTCATGATATTGTTCTCGACTTTTTCTGGTGTTTGATCTGTTTTCAAATATTCTTTGCTTTTTTCTTTCTCATCCAGGGGATCATTCGAAGGTCCAACAACTTCAGTATTCTACAACACATTGTGAAATTTAAATAGCTAGACAAGCCGTAATTAAAAGCATTCACTTAAAGCTTTCCTAATTTACTATCATATTGGTTATAACAAAACCTCTATGATCTATCACAAGATGATTAAAGTTCATTCTTGATTTGATATATAAACTACGTTCTATAGTAAAATATCATGTTGTCAAACATTGGACATGTAAAACTAGCCCATTGAAAAGAAGTTTATGCAATAGCAAGGATTTAAGAGTAATCATGGTATGCAAAACCCTAAATGGTATGAGAATCCCATATTCTAACTAATAAGAAGAAACTTATAGTGTATGATCAAATATTTGTAACTGATGAGTAAGATTCACGCACAAAGATAAATATATCTTACTTGTTGATGAGCAAGTAAAGCAGATGCCCCTAGAGCAGCTGTAACAGCACCCACCATAACTTTAGAATTTCGAAGATCAATGTCATCATTGTTTTCATCACTTGAACTAATGAATTTATCATTATTTTGTATTTCCCTTAATGATCTTTGATTGTTCTTGTTTTCACCAACTAGAAGAAGCCTCTCTGTTGATTTATCAAATTGATCTGGGGCCGAATTATGTTCATAATCACCATCCACTGCTGCCACAACAAAGAACTTTCTAAGTGCAGCTAAACTAGACCCAACAACAACACCAATAGGCAATATTGTTCTCAAATATTCAGTATTCTGAACAGCAAATGAGATGGCTTTTACTACATTTTCTCCATCAAGGATACCGAGTTTCCCTTGCAGGTTATCATTCCCACTATCAATATGATGGTTCCGTTGCCCCACTGCAACTGCTACCTTGGATACAGAATTGGCAACATATTCCATTTCCATGGCAAGTTTGAGCTTTAGATGTTCTACATTCAGCGAACTGGCCCTACGTTCAACTTCAACCTCTAAACATTCCAATATGAGACTTTTGATGATGGGTTTGAAGCCATCAGATTCGGTCTCATCAAATTCAAAAGTGCTACTGAAAGTATCCTTCTTGAGTTCTTCATTAGTGTCGTCATGGGGTTTACAAGAATCCAGTATAATGTAAGATGGTTCAATAATATCATCATTATTCTCAGATCTTGGGTAGCTGCCAATCTTGTCTCCTTTGTAACCTCCACTTACAGCATATTCATCAATGATAGCGATATCATTTTTAGTCTGCTGTGATAGCTTCCACTGACCTTCTTCAGGGATGTAATCTAAATATAATGTCGATGTTTTATCCATACCTTGAAGCTTTGAATTTTTCATCTTCATAGAAAGATATGCCTTGAGGTACTCTTTGTATAGTGGATCTTGAAACAGAGAATTTCTTAAGCTAGGAATCTCTTCTGAACTGCTATTCAAATATTTCACAAAATTCTTAGTTTGAAATTCTGTGGGTGTATGCATAACACTGATTTCACGTTTGGTCTCAACCTCGCTTCTTGTATTGTCTAGATAGGTGCCGTTATGGTTGTATTCACCATGTGTATAATGCTGGCCTATATATTTGTCTTCAGAGACTTTTGTATCATGCAAAGTTGTACCAGATGGTGTGCTTTCACTAGACTTGAGATATGTTGTCCCAGAAGATCTGGACCCATCCTGTGGCAGACCCTTCTTAGACACCACCTCTCCATTCACAACATTTATATTATTTTCATTCTTCACTCCATCTACTTTGTCCCTTTTCTCCTCCAACTGATCAATCATGCCCTCAATTACATGGAATACACTATTAACAGCAACTTGCGTTGAATCATCAAATCCTGTTAATGCATCTAATGCCTGAGAGACATTGAAGCTTGAAGAATCACTCACATTTCGGCTTAAATTAGACATTGGGCCTTTTTCTTCTGTCCCCTGAATTTGCTCTGCTTCATTTTGTGTATTTGGTGCCTCAGAAGTGGGAGATGGAGCAGAAGAATTTTCCTCTGTGTTACAAGGTTCAGATATCTTATCCTGACCACTTGAAAAATCATTTTTTTGCATATTATTTTCATTTGTTGAGTCTGATTGTTCCTCACCATGTCCTCTTTCAAAATATTTTTGGTTGGGAATGTCCTCAGCTCCATCAGGCAAATCAAGCATGCTGGAAGAATCTTGTCTTGCATTTATTTCTTCCACAATTACCCCATCAGTATTACCGACTGTATCACCACCATGCGACTGCATATTTTCATAAGAATCTCCCAGCTCATGGTTACCCTTATCTAAATCAGGACTGGAGTCATTTTGCTTCTGTGAAATATCTGAAGACTGTTTCTCTAATTCCAAATCTCTAGAAGACATGTCAGGACCATGGTCAATATCAGCGTAACCACCTTCCGGGCCATTAGACCTCTTCTTTTGGTCTAAAGACTGAACATCTTGTTCAAGATTTCCATTAGTAACTTTGTCTATACCAACAATACTTGATTTATTTCCTGGTGCCTCCTTGTGTCCTAATTTTAGCAATCTATCAAATTTCAAATCAGACCCAGTATTTTGAAGAATACCAGAAACAGCAGTTGTCAGTTTCCCTCTAACATCATCAGGTACAGCATCTTGCAAAGCTTTAATTAACGTTTCTCCTTTACCCACAGCAGTAAGGACCTGCACATTGTCATCTGGATCATAATCATTTCAAACATTACAAAAATAATGACATCACATTTCTTTCTCCATGTTTACGGAGGTGGCACTGAATCTCAAATTTGTAAAACCACAACTAGTTCTACATGTATATTTTTAAGATTTAATATACCAAATTACTGTTTACAAACAGACAAGACCAAGCAGACTGCAATGGTCCCATACTGGGACATACATGATAAATATAGCTCTTCTGCATTGCTTCATCAAACTTGCCAAAAAATGACTTACTCACACTCTACTAAATAAGCTTAAATGATCTAGAACATTACCTTTTTCTTCTGTTCATCTGACAGAGCTTCGGGCATAGTAATATCAAGCATATTCATGACCACTTGTGCAGTCTGAAGTACTTGTCCTCTTTCAATGTCAGAAGAGTTGTCTTCTTCCTCTGTGGTGGTGCCAATAGTACCATTAGATTGATTCCTCACATTATTGCCCTCTACCTTAAATCCTTTGATATGAAGGTTTCCAACATCATTTTTAGATCCTAATTGAGTTCTCATGGCCGTATCATTTTCCTGAACCATCTCTAATTGAGGATTTGTAGAACTCCCATTAGTAAGATTCAAGAGTTGGCCACCTTTCCCCCTTTTAGAAGAAGTTGTGCCTTCCAGCAGTGCTAAACCCTTCGATGGATGTATTGTGACATCAACATCTTTTAGAAGTGGATGGCGACCTTTTAGAAGTCCAAGCTCCACAGCCATTAGCCACTGCAGATGAGCATTTTGGCGATAAAATCAGTGCATACCAACTACAATGTGTTAACAACAAGAGAATACAAATGCTCAGAACATAGTTACCTCCAAAATGAGGTGCTGGCACCAAGAGAACATTGATCTGTCATCCACAATTTTACTAGATGAATTATAAGAACACAGAAGAAGGCTTGTATATGGATTCTCTGCTATCAAATTCCGTGGGATAGAGAAGAATGGAACTTTTCCACCATCATTCTGATAATCAAATCATAAACGCAAATCTTAAACTTTAAAGAAAACATAGCATGTATTGCTAAGGTGCTAAATGACTATTTTATGGAAGTATGACTTAATATATTTCCAAATCATTTTATGAACCACAATTTCATTTCTTATTCTTAAGCAAGTGTTAAACACCCTGGTCTTATTTTTACATTTATAATTATATACAGTGAGAACATAGATAGCTTTTCAAACAACAAGAGTACAATATAAAGTCTAGAAGTATTGACCAATGAATGATTAAAACCAGATACAATGCTGGTAGATTGCTAGCAAAAAAACATACTTTTCAACAAAAAGCAAGGACAAGCAAAAAAAGGCCACACCATGTGAAGTATGAATACGCAAAGCCCAAATACTTATAAACCTGTAACATCAAATAATTAACAACATAGAGCAGAACAGTATATTGCAGTGAGAAAATAAACCTGTATAAACAGAACAGGAATTTTCACTTTGTTGATCACATCTCGTGTGCTTGATTTTGCATAAAAGTCTTCTATCGTATCAAATCCATAAGAAACCATGGAAATTGCTCTCTCAAAATCCCGAACAGATGATGCCGACATAGCACTTTCAACATCAAATTTTTTACCTCGGCCTTGAAATAATTCCTGAGAGTACAGAGTTAGTCGAAACAGATGATGAAATCATGATGATTAGTTATAAGGCTAATAAAGACTTAATGCACTGGGTTCTTGAATTTTGCATTAACTCAGAAGTATGCTTGAGAAAAAGAGTGTGAGGCAGTGCCTACTGCCTAGAGATGAAAACAACCTTGTTGCACTGAAGTATCTTTACTAAGCCATCTGTTTGCCTCCGATCAAAATCCTGATGATAGACAGAGGACCTTGTGGCTTCCTCTAAGTCAAAAGGATTGTCTATGCATATTGCAGCAGTAAGAGGTGTTCTCTCTCCAGATTCTGCCAAGTACTTTGTCAACATGTTTGCACCATACTCCCAGCCAACTGCCATTAATGTTGTCCATGGCCTTTTCTTGGTTATGAACTGAATAGCTATGGAGATATCATCACTGTCAGCAGCTGTAAACAACCTACATAAATGAAGTAGTTACAGCGTCCTACTATGAGATTGTTTTGTCAGTTCAGGAATGAAAGAATCCTCTGGATTAGGAAGATGAGCACGAAAGTAAGTAATCCAACATTTTTCTTTTCATTTCCTCCAACAGCATCCATCAAATACAACTTTTAAATGTGAAGACACTTTCTCCAATTAAAAGGTGAGTGAAGGAATAACACATTTCTCTAAGTTTTAGGTTTTATGGACTACTACACTTAGGCTTTAATGAAATTCAGCTTTACACTAATGAAAGGAGCCCTGTGACTGTGAGACTCCAGTTAGATGTATGTACCAAAATAAAAGTATAAATTTTGACAAGCTGCAACGCTTAGCTTCACGAAACTTTGCCATAATTTATCAACATAAAACAATATAAGTTGAATAGAACTTGAGGATGCTGACCGTGGAGTTGTCAAAGGGGAGCCAGCACATCCTCTTGGATTCATGACGACTGGAAAAACACCTCTCCTCAAGCAATCGCACACGAAAGCTCTGACTTTCCTCTCATTGCTCCCGTCCACCGTCCCTGGGACAATCAGTGTCGTGGTATCAAACCCGCGCTCCTCCTCCAAGTCCAAATTAGCAGGCCAATCCAACGATAGGACTCCGCCATCCTCCGTGCCAACACATAGCCGCTGATACACCATATTCTCATCATCACCTTCATCACCACTCTTAACCGGCTCAATCATCCTCCCGCTGTTCAATTTCACATAATGCCTGTCTTCTTTGACAAGCTTCTCGCTAACACTCTCCAAAAATTCATTTTCAGGGAAATCAATTGACGGGCACCGCAACGTCACGAACCGATTGAACGGCGTCGGACTGGTGAACAGGATCCACTCCCCAATATCAGAATTCGGATTTCGAACAGATTTGGGGTTAGGAAGCAATTTTGGATTCCTAGAAGAGAAATATACGGCGATACCGGAGGCGAGGCCGACAGCAGGGGCGATTAAATCAAGCGAATTAATAGAGGGAAACTGGGAGAGCAATCCGTGGAAAAGGTTACCGAGCGTTGACGGTGCAGGATCCAACTCACAGCGGACGGTGGGGGGCTTGAGACGGCGACGCTTCCATGCACGGACATGGTAGCCGGACGGTATGGCACGTCGGTGGAGAGTGGACGGTGGAAGCAAAAATACGGTCTGTCCATGAGTGCTCATAGAAGCGGTGGGCCGTCAGCGACGGAGGCGGAGTTGGCGGTGGTGAGCGTTGAAAATCGGAAGAGTGTGCATGAGTGAGTGGTTCGTTTTGACGGTTGAGAATTTCTGAAGTCGTAAGCAGTTTGACCCAATTCCAGTGTGCGGGTTCAATCCACCGCCTCGGATCTGGTGTTTACTAGACTATTCTAGTTTCTTTATTGTTAAATTAATTTAAAAATATAAAAGATATTGATAAAAACTAGTTAACTAAAACTTGGTAAATATTAATAAAATGTTATTTATTTATCAATAAATGAAATATAGTTTTAATAAATTAATGAACTTATTAATTCGACCATGATTAAATTCCCAATCTACCCAAAACTAGAGTGTATTTCAACATACGAGTCCAACAATATTGAGCGTACCCATCTCTGGTTAGCGGATCTGCTCCAATTTTGGGCCTCCGATTCAAAATCCAATCTTCCAAAGCCCAATTCTGCTCACATGGCCCAATTGGGAATATATAGGAATTAGGAGGCTTGAAAATATAATATCCTAAAAGATGTGGACTGGCGAAAAATGATTTTGTTTTTTGTTTTTTCTCTTGTGAAAAATTTGAGTGTGATTCTCGGATTTTTCTTTCTAACTAAGGGTGAGTATGAATTGAATCGAATTATAAAATATTTATAGATTTTGTCATAAAAGAAAAATGATTTAAGTAGGGCTTTTAAGGAATGCATAATAAGCTAGACCCATACGGCAACAAGTTTTTTCCTGCCAAGAATAACCAAACACTCAAAAATTTTGGTGGATAAGCACATTCACACCTCTTTCAACCAACGCAAAATTGGTTTAAAAATAAAATCAAAATCGACTCAATACAAACAGAGTCAAATTCAAATTTGAGTTTCATGATATATAATTTGATAAGCTCATGAGTATTACCAAGTTCGAGTCGAGTTAAGTTTATGAGCTTTATTGAGTTGAATATAATTTAAATTTTTATATATAGCTAAACTTATTGTTGAGGTTCGATTTATTGGAACAAATAGAACTCTTGGAATTAATTAAAAGACAATAAGTAATAGCAAGAAGGATAATTGGTAAAGCTTAAAATAAAGGGGAATTAAGACGAAAATAAAAGAAAGCAAACGAGAGAGCGAGACAAGATGTGTGTTTAAAGTATGAATGCTGGAGCGATTCCGGTAGCGTTACATCATAAGTTTTACAAAGAAAAAAGATAGCAAAAATGAATTCTCTGCCCCTATTATAGACAGGATAGGGGAGATAATGCTAACCTAATCCTAGCTAGGTGAGCTCGTGCTCGCCGTGATTTTCGGAGCGGCTCCGAGTATTTCGGGGTCGGTTAGGGTTTCCAGCAGTTATGCACCGCCAGAATTCTTTAGGGTTTTACGTCCTCGCCACCGACCCCTGATCGTAATCGATGTCGAGAAGATAGAAGGGTCGATGGCAACCTCTTGACTTAAGTGATTTCAGGTCTTCTCTCACTCTAGGTGGGCCAGTGACTTTGAGCTGGTAGTTATTTGGACCGTTGAACTAGACCACATGTCTCGAGTGTTAGATTAATTCTAATATATTAATTAATCTCCTAATTATTTATAT